>JAMKCH010053724.1:0-67581 GCA_023653785.1 Ophioderma brevispina
AGTTACTTTTTTGCACATACATCTGTCCGGACATCCATACGGGCTGAGGCACTGATTTTATGTTCTCTTACGAAATATTTAGCAATTCAAGAATATTTCAACATATAATTAAGGCAATTTGTTAAAAAGTATGCGACTGAAGAAATGCCACAAGGATACTGCAGGGAGTAACTTGTGTCATCCCCCTGGCAAGATAGCAGTTTGGAACTAGACCTCAGATGACTTTGACCTGGGCTATGACTTTGAAATCCATCTTCATAGAAGGAACCCCTAATGCATCCTAACCCCAAGTATGATTTAAATTGGAATTAACTTTTTAGAGGAGACATGAAAATACAGATATGGCAGTATATAGATATGATATTCCTTATTTTACCAACGCTACCAAGCAAACAATTTCCAATAATCGTAAACAATCCAAATTTAAGCTTGCCGCATCATAATTAATAATGCTTCTAGTTGCAATTTCACTGATATGCTGATTGCATTCAAAAATATAAGTCAGAATGATTTCATCTATCTCAATTACATTAATTCAAGGTCTAGTAGAATGGCCAACAAATACTTTACCGTGCTTGAATAGGAGTTGGAGTTGAGAATTCCGTTTGCGAATACAGTGCATGAGTTGCTCGTCAAATCCAAAGTGGCAAAACTTGTGACAGGTTTGGGTGGTAGAGCTCCAGATACCTTACAAAAGAGAGGACAATATCAACCATCTACAACAAATCAATTCACTTCACAAATGAACACCAATTCACACAGTAAATATTAACTTTATACCAAATTCAAGGTGATGCAAATATTATTTCTGTGATATCAAACATATGAACTATAGTAGGGGTATTAATAGACACTGAGCCTGTTTAGAAAGTCCCATTTATTTTTCAGGCCAGCCATAATAAATAGTAAATACATGGCACTAATGTTTACAAAGACAGGTACAGTCGCCATCACAATTCTTTTCTGAATAGGTGTCTACATACGCGCGCATGTATTGGCCTCGCTTGAACACATACATGTATCTATGTATTCTACATTGTGCGTGTTCATGTTCTGTCTGGCGGGAATGCGGGCCGTAGTTTAACGCTGAGAAAAAGAATTACGACGGAGTTAGTTATGTAACACTTGAATTCATCCCACGCGGAAACCACATAGGACAGGCATTATTTTCAAGTAGAACGAGGCACGGCCAAATCATTTTTTACACTAAAATAATGAAACTAATAAATTGACTTGCAGACGTAATACTCTCAGAGGTGGTGGAGAAATCTTCTTGTGGGGATGCAAAAGACCAATTCTTTATCTGCACATCCAACAGCAGTACGGGCAAACAAAGGCTGATGATGATTTTGTTAATGGCCGATCTTCTAGCTCTCTTTGCATCATATGCATCTAGGACTGCAAGATCACCACTTTCTGACCTAGGGAAGTCATCAGTCATTCAGTAGATAAAATTTAACCCGGTAATCATCATCCATCATCGTCACCATCATCATCACAGCAGCAGCAGCCATTATCGATCCACAGCATGGTGAAGGCCTCGCTAAGGGAAACCCACAAAGACCTTTCTGGTCCTCCCCCACACAGGCCATGCCCAGAAACCGGGGGATCCCATTCTCCATCCTAACTTTTTGTCCTCCCTGGATGTCTCACTCAATCTCCACATCTCCATCTTCCGTTATCAACTTTTGTCATCTCACATCAGTCATCTTGCCACGTGACCAGCCCATGACCTACCGACACAGTAACTCGAGTTCACTTCCACAATTATCTAGTTTTACAACCCCCTGGACATTACTGGCCAATTTTCATTGGCGATTCGAGGGATATATGATATGTTCAGCCAATCAGAATGGTAAGAAAAGCTACAAGAGGTATTACTGATTATAAAGTCTATTTCTATGTTACGCTGATGTTATGTCATGTAAGTCTATGTAATAAGCCAATCAGAGATACGTAAGAAAGGTAGTCGGGTCTTAAAGGTGCGGTTTCCGATCGTCTTTGGGACCCCGATTTACCGGAAGTAGTAGCGATTTTTTATATCACGATGAAAGGCCGTATTTTTCTCATTGCGTCCTGAAAATTGCGCCGAAATCCATTTCATCCCAAGATTAAACAAAAAACAGCTGATTTTACTGTAACCATCAATATTAGCCCCACAGTAATTGAATAGGGCTTTGTAACATGCATTATTGGTCTACCAACAAAACCGCAAGTTGTTTCCCACGGTACTGATGGGGTGTATGTGCAAAGTGCCAGGCTCTCATATCAAGTATGAGAACACCATACACATAAATCGGAACAGCACCTTTAAAAACAGCTTCAGACACTGACCCTTATTCCGAGTTTTCTTCGTAGCTCTATCACCTGGTGGCATAATCTGCCTGGAAATGTCATCATGTTCCTCATAGAAGTTCTATTAACTTTACATAATCAATCTGTCAAATGGCAAGAATTTAAGAGGACAAAAATTAAGGCATTTCAACAGGCTGTGTTGTCATGTCACGATATTGTTCAAACTTGAGAAGTTTCACCCACTGCTGTTACAGAAGAGGTCAAAATTAATATTGAAATTCCACTGTGCAGTGTGGGTTACAGCAGCTCCCTGGTCATTGTTTATTTGCCAAATAGCAAGTGCCTCCAGAAAATGCAGTGCCCACTTGGAGAGCTGCATCGTTAGAATTAGTAGTTTTTTAATGTTAATTTTGCTGAATGGATATCATTTTTTATAATAGAAAGGAGTGCAGAAAACAATTCACATACAATATGCCTGTTTTAATTCTAGAGATTGAACAAAGACCTCAAGTAGTACAGCCAAGGCATTAGATCTACTTGTAAAAGGAGTGCTGTCTTCAGCAAAAATAAAATTGTGTGCCAAAGCAAATTGATATTTAAAATGACAGATTTTGAACAAATTGTCTCTCAAATTGCCCCATTGATCAGTTGAGACCACCTACCACGAACGTTTCCAATGTTTATTGAACAAGCAAGTACAAAAGAAAACCCGCAAACATGTTATGAACTTAACTGCTATCGTAATCGTTCCTAAAGAAAACCATGCTTTGAGGGGGGGGGGGGGGGGGGGGGGGGGGGGGGGGGGGGGGGGTGGGGGGGGGGGGGGGGGGGGGGGGGGGGGGGGGGGGGGGGGGGGGGGGGGGTTTTAAGGTAGGTGTCTGGATCAAAATATAACATTGCTAAAGTACATTCTAAAATTAGCCACCTTTTATCACGAAAACACTATATAGTCACTACCTGCTTTGAAAACTGGTGAAATATAAAGTACATACCTCTGAATGGTCCACAGGTGGGAGTGGGTAATGATTCGGTTCCTTTCTGGAATTATGGGATTTCCATCTTCATCGTAGTCGATAATGACATCATCGTCGACGTAGCTAGGCCAGCTGCGGGTTTTCTTCCATGTATTTAAAGTATAGTTCCTATTTACATGTATGTAAGAGAGACACAAAATTATCAGCCTGTATCTTTTGTTCACCAGAATTCACAATCTACAAACATTGGCAAGAAACATTTCAATGTAAAAATAAGCATTTATCCGAATGGCATGTGTCTCTGGCTTCCCGTCAGTTTGCGAATGGGGACCAAGGTCATATGAGGTAACCAACATCATTGGACATACCCAAGGACCATTGTCCGAGTGTCATGAAAAATTGATCGACACTATTGTGGATACACCAAGCACTGCAGCCAATTTCATAATTCTGACAATTTTGGGGCCATGACCTCTCATGACCTTTAGATGACCTTTGACCCCATTCTAGAAGTCGCAGGAATATGTGCACATGGTGGAAACAGTGGGCAATTATGTTTAAAGGGTTAACAATGTTAACACAGACAGAGATACACAGACACATACACAGACACATAACCAAGCACTTCTTTCCTCCTTTCCCCCCCACCCCCCCCACCCCCCCCCCCCCCCCCCCCCAACCACCCCCCCCCCCCCCACCCCACCCCCCCCCCCACCACGATGTGCCCTCTTGACAGATGACACAAAAAAAGCAATTTCATCTCAATAAAAAATGTAGTCCGAAGACAAAAAGCACATACGAAATTCAAGACACATTCCTCACCCATCACTGCTATAAATCATAAATTCATCAATATGTACGGTAACTTTACAAAGGCTATCTCAGCCAATGTAAAGTCAAAGCCAATAAAGGTTTACTTAATTAGGTGCAACAGAGATTTCAAGTCATCCAAAATTTCTGTGATATGTAGTATTCTATAGATTGATATTCATAGTTCATATTCAAGGATGCAAATTCGTCTGAGTTTGCCTGAGAATTCAAATAATACTTGAAATGCAAACACTTAATAATGATTCAATGGGGAAATTGATTCTCAACATGGATGCTACGAGAATTCATGCGAGAATCGATTCTGACGATTTATCATCAAATTTGCCTCCCTGCTTTTATTTGGGCTTCAGAAATAGCTTGAAATGAACAACAAAAGGTGATTTGTATCCCCATACCGCTGGTTGTCAGTGTGTCCGACTGCATAAAACATTGGGGTAAACATTGGTGTATCCAGACGAAACTTGGTGTGCGGGGTCGATTATATTTCAATACAAAACATAGGCCAAATTTCCTAGTTGCTCCATAGGAAATCAAAATGTCAGTTTTTGTGCCAAAGAACATTCTCAGCTTAAAGGTTATACACCAATAACCTGCCTGCCGTAAGGATAAAAAACTTGGGTGGACTACTTTCTTGCAGGCATCTGGAAAAAGTGCTTTTAAAATGTCTGAAAATGTAACTAGTTATATAGAAGTGATGAAACTTTCATGATTGGAATGGTAGACTGGTATGTTTTCTCAAACTAAGTGCATTTTGCGACAGTGAATTTGAGACATTTATTTCGCGGTCATCAATTTCACAGCGATTTGCAATTACCTGACTTTGGCGACTATGAGAAGCTTGGGTTGCCGGTCTGATATCGGGCGAGTTGGTGATTCGTAACAAAAAAAAAGTCTGGTCATCATATGTGCAAAATTTGGTTTCTTTGTGATTTTAGCTTGTATTTTGGGGTGATATGTTTGTATTTCCATCTGTGAGAGTTTAAGTGTTAAAGGAACATGCTCAAGTTGCCATTTTCCCCATAGTAGTGTTAGTGAGTTAGTGTTAGTGGTGTGTAACCTAAAGGTGGAGTTCCGATCGTCTTTGGGACCCCCCCTGATTACCCGGTATATCGATTTTGATATCAATGAAGGCCATATTTTTCTCAATTGTCGTCCTGAAATTTGAGCCTTCAAATCCATTTCTTCCCAAGAATAAACAAAAAAACTGCTGTTTAGTGGTTAACCATCAAATTAGCACAGTACTGAATAGGGCTTTTTGCACATGCATTATTCGGCTACCATCAAAACTCGCAAGTTTGTTTCCCACGGTACTTGATGGGGAGTATGTGGCAAGTGCCAGCTCTCATATTAAGTATAGAGACCCAAACACAATACATCATACATCGGAATAAACAAGCAACCGTTAATACGGGAATGTTTTTTATAGAAAGCTAACTGCTTTACACTGTGTCAAAAATCAGAATTTTCACATTTTTTTGGACATCTGTTATTTTGAAATCTTCATTGTTTTGCACCTTTAAGAGTTTACCAACCTGTTCATCCAGTTCATCGATGTCTTGTCTGGTAGCTTTTTGCTTCCTTTTCTTGCTCTGCTTTACTTCTTGGCTTTTACTTGTTCTCCTCTTCCTGTAGTATTTCCTCTGAACAGAGAACCCCTAAGTCAGTGAATGAAGGGCACCCAATGTACCCATCAATCGTAGGCAGGGAACACTTATGGCCCTTGACTATTTAAAGGATTCCTATAATACATTTTACTAGGAGATTATCCTTAAACATGTTGAAGGGCCAAACCACATGAGTTTTTTCCTGCCCAACGACAACATATAACTGTTCTTTACCATCACCAATTCCTCCTAGTCCCAAATCATATCTCAAATTTTTTGAGAGAATTTATCACTCAATGCTGAGGCTTTACTTATTAATTTCCTCCCAATGTCCAAGAGAACACTAAGCTATTAGTTTATGGGGGTCACTGTTCAATTTCTGCTTGATTTTAAGATTGCCACCAAAAAAGCTCAATTGCAAGGTTTCACATGCTTGGAACTGAATCTGTTATTTTGATGTGTTTCAAGAAAATTTCAATAGATTTCAAGTACACTGTAGCCAATGCAATGCATGTTGAGGGGCCAATTCATAAAAAGAGAGGAGAAAGGAAAGAAAGAAAGAAATCTGCTTAATGTTTTACCTTTATGACAAGCATTTTGGGGCAGTGTGACATTCATAAGCTACAATGTAACCAAGGTTTGTGGGTCAATAAGTTTTGCTAACTGAAACCTTTTGGTCCACATACAGTTGGCACAAAAAGATCTTGGCATGTTTTTCGATCAGTATTGTGCCATAGATTAGTTTTAACGTTTTTTTAATATACATTTAGGCTCTTCACTTCATTTAACACCTTGTTGTAAACAAAGTGTGTAAAAATGGCCCTTGAGCTACATGTAGAATGCCCGAAAAGGGACAAAAACCCCCACAAAAAAAACAAAAGCTAACTGTATGGAGTTCAATGGTCACTGTGTAGTACAATACAAGAATCTGTGTGTATTGATTTTACACAAAGAGGGTTTCCGACTGAATAAGCGCCTAGGCCTACTTGCAATATTGATTATGGTCAATGTGTTAGTGCGCAGTTACCACTGCAATCAAGGGTTGGTGGGCTGGATTTGTGTATATTCCAGAGTGAGGATTTTGAGCAACCTCTAACCTCCATAGATCTTTTTCTCCTTTCTAGTTCGTATTTTCTTCTACAGCATTTCCAGTTGCCTAAGTTTAGTGGATTAACATCAGTTAGTAGGGTCAAAGGCACCTGTGCCCGGGCAAGTTCAGAGTCCCTGATCCAACAATACATGACCTGCGTTGGACATACTCACAAAATGGTGGTGGTTGGTGGACCCAGTGCAGGGGATCGCCAGACTTCGGTTTGGTTGGCAACGGGACCAAATGCTTGTACACTTTCCTTTATATCCTTTTAGGTTAGGCCCATGATTAGGCCATTAAATAACCTAAATGCTGCTGAACATACCAGATTAAGGGCGGAAGAAACTACAGGTTCAAGGCAGTGTGTGCCAGATTGATGTATCTGCTGCCTTGTGAGACTAATCTGATTGCAGGAAAGCTTGGGAGACACCTGAAGATAAATCCGGATGTTTTGTATAAGAAGGATAATGCTTTACACCGTGCCAACTCAGAATTTCACATTTTTTGGCATCTGTATTTGAAATCTCTGTTGCACCTTTAAGAGTTACCAACCTGTTCATCCAGTTCATCGATGTCTTTGTCTGGAGCTTTGTGCTTTGCCTTCTGCCATCTTATCCTTGGCTTTTTATGGTCTCCTATGCCTAGTAATTTTCTGACAAGAGAATCCATAAGAGTGGAATGAAGGGCACCCCCCAAATGTACCCTCATAGGGCAGGACTTATGGCCCTGAATATTTAAAGGATTCCTATAATAAAGTTACATAGGAGATTTCCTGTAAAACATGTTCAAGGGCCACAAAAATACACAGAGTTTTTCCTTGTGTTGTTGGACTTCTCCCTGCTTGCTGATTTTCACGCGGGGCTTGGTGCGCTCTCTCATTTGCCCATACGCATTGTGTCGGTTGGGTGCCTGTCGTTGGTTATTGTGTGTATGTGCTTGGGTCGCTTAGACTTCATCCCCCGCGTGGTTGAACTATGTACAGTCTCTCCCGAGGCCCTGGGGACTCGCAGTCCGTGCAACATATTGTCTTACGTGTCGCACGGCTGCTCCTATCTTAGTGTACCGCCATCTGCCCGCGTTGCTTAGTGTGACCTTCCCTTCCTGTGTGTACCAAAGTACCTAGTTGCTCTTGGGCGCCGGTCGAGCTAATTCATCTTTTTTGCTTGTTTTGTTTTGCTCTGTCTGTTTGCTCGTGACTGCCGTTGTTGTTATATGTCTCTTTAATGTTCGGTTGTGTTTTTTTTTTGTTTTTTTTTTTTTTGGCAAACGACCCAAACATAGAAACGGTGATTTACCATCAACAACTTCCGCTAGTCCCAAAGCAATCTAATTTTGAACGAGAAATTTATCACTCAATTGCTGAGTGCTTCTTATTACATTTTCCCTCCCAATTACAAGAAAAACTAAGCTATATTTATGGTGCACCCCTCTTTTGGCGATGTGTGTTCTTACGTTTTTCTCTTTCTCAATTTCTGCGTGATTTTAAATTGCCAACCAAAAAAGGTCATTGCAAGTTTCACATGCTTTGACTGAATCTGTTATTTGATGTTTTCAAGAAATTTCATATTCAAAGTTTACACTGTAGCCATGCAATGCATGTTTAGGCCAATTCATAAAAAAGGAGTGAGAAAGGAAAGAATCGGCTTAATGTATTACCCTTTCTGACAAGCTTTTCGGGAGTGTCGACTTCATGAAGCTACAATGGCAAAACCAGTTTGGTTGTCAATAAGTATGTGCTACTGACAACCTTTTGGTCACATAAAGTTGGCACAAAAAGTATCTTGGCATGTTTTCGATCAGTATTGTGCCATATGAGTATTTTTAACGTTTTTAAATATACATTTAGTCTTGCATTTCATTTAACACCTGCTTGTAAAAAGTGTGTAAAATGGCTGAGATACATGTAGCATTGCCCGAACCGAAAGAACAAAACCCCCCCAAAAAACAAAAAGCACACTTTATGTGAGTCTTCAATGGTAACTGGTTGGGAGTCCAATACAAGAATCTGTGTGTATTGATTTTACACAACGAGGGTTTCCGACTGAATAAGCGCATTGCAGACTTTGCAATATTGCTTATGGCCATGGGTGTAGTCGCAGTACATGCAATGCAGGTGGTGGCTGGATTTGGTCTATTTCCAGAGTGAGGATTTTGAGCAACCTCTACATACCATAAGCTCTTTTTCCCCTTTTTAGTTCTGTATTTTTTCTCAAGCAGTACAGGTGCGGGTTTTAGTGGAATTAACTCAGTTAGGTAGGGTCAAAGGCATCCTGTTGCCTGGAATGTTCAGAGTCCATGATACAAAAATACATTGACATGCGTGGACATTAATCAAAAAAATGGTTGGTGGTTGGTGAACAGGTGTATCGCCATTACTCCGGTTTGGTGGCAACTTGGACCCAATATGAGGATACAATTTCCTTTATATCCTTTTAGGTTAGGCCCGTGATTAGGCCATTAATAACCTTAAATGCTGCTGACAACAGACCAGCATTAAGGGCGGACGAAGAAAAACTACCAGGTTCAACGGCCAGTGTGTCCAGACTTATAGTATATGCTGCCCTGTAGACTAATCTGATTGCAGGAAAGGTTGGGGAGACAACCCTGAGGATAAATCCGGAGTTGGAGTCCCGAAGGGACTGACTGCCCTCTACTCAGCACCAGTTCGGCAACTCCGGCGACGCTGCTGGCACCAACCTGTATGTTTCAGAGTTCCTTTGGAATTGTCTTCAGCGTGGAGGGACTGGAGAGGGGGAGTCAGTGCCCATGGGCAACATACGATCTCCATAGCAATTCCCTGGATTTGCGGCCATGGAGAGGACCACTCCAGCTGCTTATAGCGTTAGACCCAACCACGGAAAAAAGGAGGCGAGTAGGAGAGTAGCGTTTAACCGGTTTTTAAGCGACTTTGCTTCACTTGGCGTGGGGAGGCATAGTTGCCGGGCTAATTCGCGGTGGGAGAGATCAGCGATCTCATGGACAGCTAACAGCCGCCTTAAGCTGGGGCGCCCCCAGCAAACTTGGGTGATGTCCCGCCACAGGTTAGTCTTCCTCAGAGGGTGCATGGGGATAGTGCAGACTTTCATGAAAATCTGACTGCAACTACTGCACCTGGCAATCCAGATACGAAATCAGAAGACAAACTCCCTCAAGCTGAGGATTGTTGGAATGTGCGTACCATGACACCTGGTTTAAGAGACCATTCAAAAGATATCAATGATACTCGCCAGGACAGCCATCATTAATAATGAGCTCCTGAAGACTTCAAGTCGACATAGCAACCTTACAAGAAACACGGTTCTAGCAGATTCGGGGTACACTCAAGGAGACACAGTCTTGCTGGCAAGGGAAACCGCAGAAGAACCTCGTGAATTGGAGGTTGTTTGTAGTTAGTAACTCCTTTACTGAGTTCAGTGGAGGCTCTGGTAACCGGTGATTCAGAACGACTCTGACACTTCGCCTTCACACAGCGATGGCCCAGTATCTTCAATCAGTGTTTATGCTCCAAACCCTGACTTCCACTTTGAAGCCAAGAATGAATTCTATGACAACCTTGAAGACGTAATCAAGGGTATCCCAAGCGATGAACACCCCTCCTTTCTCCTGGGTGGATTTTCAATGCGAGAGTGGGGTATGGACCACGAGTCCTGGCCAGCTTGCCTTGGACACTTTGGTGCTGGTTAAGACCAATTGACAATGGACAACATCTTTCGGAACTGTGTCCTACGATGTAATCTGTGTGCCAACACCTTTGTCAAGACCAAACCTCAGCACAAAGTATCCTTGCGTCACCCACGCTCCAAGCATGGCATTCACTTGACCTGATCTCACAAGCGATTCTTCAATACAATGCCATCAACCTCACCAGGTCTTCCCCAAGTGCAGGATGTGATACAGATCATGCATTGGTCTGCTGTAAGTCGACTGACAAACCAAAGACGGATTTGCACCGCTATAAAAACAAGCTGGTAAACCACGCATCAAAACCAGCACGATTGCATGCAAGCGGAACAGAGTTGAGCAATTAGCTGTTTCCATCAATGCATCCATGGGCTTGGCGGGTCTCCATAGGTGATCTGCAACAGAAAAATGGGTCATCTTCGTGTGAGACAATTCTGAGCTCAGCATTCTGTATCTTTGCGAAGAAAGTCCAAGAAACAATGATGGTTTGAGGCCAACAGATCATCAGCCAGTTTGAGAAGCAGCGAGCTAAAAGAAAGCTGCACAGATCCTTGGATAGTCAAGCTGTGACATCCCATATATGTAGCACCTGTGGCAGAGACTGCCACTCTAGGATTGGCCTCTTCAGCCACAGACGTCGCTGTTCACCTAACCTGTGACTCAATGTGGGCGCTTTATCCATAGTCGCTTGCGACTGACGGAGGCCACGAATGAATGACAACCTCTCAGAATGAATGGAATCGTCGACACGCCCCAAAAACTTAATGAACTGACAGAAATAAAAAATCCTACTCTAGTAGTACGAAAGAGGTGCTCTCAAGGAGGTTGATGTCAAAGGTTATAGGGGTCAGGGTCAGATTGGATCCAAATAGGTTAAAATTTGGTTAAAGTATGGTAGTTTGGTTAAGGATTCCCCATTTCTGATCATGACATGGGAAAGACTCTTGGGTCGAGAACTAGCTTGTTGCATCTGAAGTCATCAATTGCTGTTATTCTTTTAACAATTTAACTTTATTCCGTGTATAACATTCATGTTTTGTTTTCATTTTCAGGAGAGGACACAAAATTGGCTGGTGACAACAGAAAACACAAGAAGACACATAGCAGAGAGAAAAAAAACGCAAATGGAAATATTTTGAGAAAAACCTTCATTTTCGGCTGGTCAAAAGAAAAAGCACAAGATGTCACATACAGGAGAAAAGCCACACAAATGTGTGTATTGTGAAAAAAGCTTCAGTCAGTTTGGTAACAAGAAAAAGCATGAGATGACACATGCAGGAGAAAAGCCACACAAATGTGGGTTATGTGAAAAAAGCTTCTGTCAGGCTGGTCACAAGAAAACACATGAGATGACACATACAGGAGAAAAGCCATACAAATGTGGGTAATGTGAAAAAAAGCTTCAGTCGCGCTGATCGCAAGAACGAACATGAGATGGCACATACAGGAGAAAAGCCACACAAATGTGGGTATTATTACAAAAATAATTAACCCTTTAGGCGACGAAAATAAAAAATTTTTTTTTTTTTAGTTTTTCAAAAATCATGTAAAATCAGCCTGTTTTTAGCCCAATTTTTTAAAATTTTGGCAAATTTTTTTAGAAAATTTGTAAACATTTTTCATTTTTTCTCTTGATTTTTCAGATTTTGGGGCTATTTTAGGCCAATTTTGAGCTCCTGAAAAGAAAAAAAAAATTAAGAAAAAATTCGCCCGACCGACCGACCCTACTCGAAAGGTCCGCTCGCCCGTAAAACAGGGTTTTCTTTTTCGTCGCCTTATGTGCTGAAAACAAATGATTTCATTGAGGACGTTGCTAAACCGTTACTGTACCAGCTCTATGGGAAAATGACGTGTATTTTGCGACACCCATAAAAAATACAAGATTGTCTAAAACTGCAATTTTTGTGTATTATGTAATTTGTTTCTTCTAGAGTAGATATCAACATAAAATAAGTTTTCAAAAGGTTTGATGTAAGTGTGAGGCTTATTGGAATTTTCCATCTTTTTGCCCAATTATTGAATACATGAACAAATGTTATTCAAAATTCTTTTTACATAGAAATGGTTCAACCATTTGGGGACTCAACTTTTTTCTTAAGTAGGGATGTCAGCCCTGATTTTCAAACTTGGGGCTTGATCTGATTTTGTCTCTCAAAGGCCTTAGGAACTGAGTTGGATAGAGTCAGTAGAGTTGGATAATTTTTAATGAACTAAATCTCAAAAGGATTTCACTGTACAAGATTTACCCATCTTGAAATGACAACTTTTTATCATAAAATTGGCTATTTTTGAACTTAAGGCCCTAATTAGCAAATTTTTACAGCCTCCAGTTAAAACTTTTTAAATTTAATAGTGAAGTTGGCAAAATTTCAAAGCAAAATCTTACTATTTAGGAGCAAAATCAAGGAAATGTTGCTTTTTATCCTATTTGTCTATAAATCATAATCGTTAACAAATGTATCAACACTACTCAGAGATGGATTGTGTCCAAAGTTTCTGCATTTTGATGTTATGAGCAAATGTTTAATTGTATCACAGTGCTGCATATGCCACTGTGTTGTATTTTCTATCGGTTTACAAAAATACAAATATCTTCCAGAGTAGACCAAATTTGTATGTATGATTAGGCACAAATACTATACTTAGGGCAACGGTTCAGATCAGATGATAAAAAAAATCTCCACTTTTTTTAGGTAACTTGGGGGATGAGGCTGTGGATCATGAAATGCCCCTTTAAGACAGAGGGGAAATAGTGCCTCCCATACATTTGGCAAAAAACTATGTACTATGCACTGCTTTTTAAAGAAAATGAGCTAAGTGATAGGCAGAGCCAAATTTGAGCACCAAACATGCCATTGTTGTTAATTCCTTTCTGACCAATTTCAAGTTTAGAGGTATTTATATTTGAGTTCAGCATCACCAACAACCCCTATTAAATCACATTTTGTGTAAAAATATATAACACAGGTGACCAAAATGTTAATGAATAGATTACTAAAATAATCACAGAGCTCAAAGCTCATTTGCATGGGAGTACCCACGCAGGTAGTTCCGCATGGGGCAACTAATGATTAAGGTACTGCGTGTGTATCTTGGTGGATAATTACCCCCACTTTTACTGCCGGCTATGTGGTACCCATGCGGGTGGGAACTCCTTGGCTACTTAACAGGTACTTCCCATTAAAAAGCTGGTTGTCAAGCTAAAACATACTGGCTGGTATTCTGAAAGGGAGACTAACTTTAGTCCTGGGTTTAAACCAGGGTTAGTCCTACAAGAGTGGAACTTTTTTCCTTCCAACATGCTATAAAAATGTGTTGTAACGGGTTAGAAAATTCCTCATGGATGGGCCGTTTTGGCTCATCCAAGAAGAATTTTCTCACCCGTTGTTAGTGCCATTTTATTCTTTAGAGCTATTTTTTGCTGATAATCGTTGACACCCACGGGACTCGGCATTTGTCGTCTGCTCGACTGTTTAGCTTGCGTAATTGTGCCATCATTCGGTTGTTGTAGTTTGTTTATGGTCACGTGACCATGGGCGCAGCCATCACCGACCCGACTATTTTGTCGAATGACGGAGTTGAATCCCTGGGAATTCAACGGTTTTGTACCTTACTCATTAATTCAAAGATTACGCTTCCAAGTAGAGCTAGAGAACATTAACTTGATTCATCATAGAACTAATTGTGTGTGTTGTAGTTTATTTGGGACTCAAGCGTCCTCAGTAGAATTGCTCTATCTCACGAGTACGAGTGTGAGTACACACCAAGCTCCATCATCACCCGATTCAGAATTCACGGTTAGGAGCAGAAAGTGCCATTTAGGATTTGGCTCCACACCCGTTACATTGAAAACTTTCACAGTAATTTTTTTAAAGACAAAGGTCACTCTTGTCGGACTCACCCTGGTTAAACCCATGCTAATTTAGTCCTCCCTTTCAGATCCCAGCCAATGTGTGTAGTCCCCGTACGCCCATGGGATTGAGTGCCCGCCACCCTCCAAAGAATGTAACAAGAACCTTGTGTGGGCAGTGACGAACCCCTGCATCAAAATTGGCAACGTAGTCCTCTGGACCAATACTAAGGAAAGAAGAAGGTACTCCCCACCAAGCAGCTTTTGCTCCACAACACTAAACACCCCACAGGCCCCTCTTTGTATTCATCAGTAAACGATATTTTTTATCAATTACCATAAGTGAAGCTACCACAAAGCTGATAGTTTTCCAGAAATTTACACGCCAGTGAAAGCCCATTATTAAGTCAAATTTCTTATCTTACATATAGTTGTCATTACATATACCCAATTGTCTTAGTTCAAATAATAATGAATGATCATGATCGCTTTTCAAAAATGATGCACTTCTGTGATATTAAAACATGATGGGACATGACTATTGTCCTTCAGCATTACGGTACACTCATGGGCCCCAATGTTGGAGATGTTAAAACCAATATGGCACATTTTTGAAGACTGGAAGTTTGGCACAGTTGTGTTTGGTAATTGTCTTATAAACTATACTGTGACTGACGATGCTAAAAAAAGCGTGTGTTTTGTCTAAAAGAGCGTTTTTGTATTAAATGGGATCCCGATTGTATTTAATTGAGAGCTGGAAAACTCCAAATTTATGTCCGCCCATGATTAAAATAAGTCACCCTCACAGCGGACCCTAACGCGCTTGCTTGAACTACAGAACGCCTTATGAATGATCGTAGAACGTACAACTACATGATTTCCCGGCTTTTTCATATTGGAAAAGGTGTTTGCATCAGCCATTGAATTATTAATCAGAGACTCTGCCTCTGATATTTTTCCAAATTACAAAATTCCCTTCGTGACACAGAATTTTGAGTCAAAATAAAACCATGTTACAGGTATAGTTTACTTACCCAATTAACCAATGTAAACTGCGCAAAAGCTCAAAATATTTAGAAAATTCGGTCGGGTACGTTAAAAAAAAAGTGCTATAATGCTTTAACCTTCCCAAAATACACTGAAATTTTTTCAAAATTAGATCAGCACACAACTGAGCCCCTCTGAGGTCAACCACCTTTCTTCAGTATCTCTATTGGCTCCTTCATTATATAAATTACACAACCTTCTGAGAAACCAATCAAAGTAGACCTCCTATACTTGTGGACCTTTGTCTTTCTTACCATGTCTCGGATTGGCTAAAATCTATCTCCCTAATTCGCCATCAATCATCTGATAAGCCAGGGGTGTTTGTTTCGTTCTGCTAGTCCTTGCCTATTTCTCACAAAAATCAAATGTTTAATGGAACATGCTCAGATTTCTGGTATAGTAATCTGAGCTGTGTGTTATGGTAGACCTCAATGGTATTCCAACTTGTTTGACCTCCTGTTCCATGGTTAGCAAGACTATGAAAATTCTGACTCCATTAAGTAGCTGAAATGAACCCAACCTTTTCCATTCCCAACTGGTTTGGCAAATTTTGTTTGATCTCTACCCAATGGTGAACAAGATATGAAATGCTTACTCTATCAGTACGCTAGAAATATAACCAACTTTTCATTCCCATGGTAGCAAATTTTTGTTTGACCTCTGTCCAATGGTGAACAGATTGAAATTGGTTCTCAATTCAGGTAGCTTAAAATATAACGAAACAGTTGCCTCAACTAGTAGAGATTTGTTTTTACCTCACTCCGCTGGTGCATGGTGTATAACTGTGAATCGCTACCCATTTCAGTAGCTGGCGAATGACCCCAAACTTTGAACTAACTACATTCTTATCTTTGCTCTTAAATGGGATGTTGCATCGTGGCACAACATACAGGCTAATGTACCTTAAAGGCACTGTCAGCGATTCACCCAAAAGAAGTAAAAAAAAAAAATTGAAATTTGCAGGGAGATATAGCTTAAAAGTGAAGGTTAAGTTTGATTAATCATCATAAATTACTTTTCTAACTGAAGAATGCCAGAAAGAAAGAAAACAGGCAGTGTTGAATGATACGAATCTCCATTGAATTATGTATGTTAGTAACACGTGTCCGGATGGACAGTAAATGACTAAAATTGTCTGATTCTTTGTCCTTATTAGACTGCGTCTGGTCTTATCATTGGCAGGGAATGTTAAGATATTTGTTACAAAATGCAAAAAATCTGAATTTTTGATGACTTTTTCGATTTTCTGATGATTTTAGCAAATCATGATAGTGCCTTTAATCTTATTTACAGATGACACTATCCCTGTAGTGTTAATGAAGGCCACATTTCATATTACAGTGAAAAGACTATTAGGTCTTTTCCTCGCATTTACCCATATCCTTACATTTAACATGTCATTTTTTGCCCCTTCTCAAAAAGATGCCCACAGAATCCTGCATTGTTGTTTAGGGGGCAGGACATTGCCCCTAGATCTAACCAATAACACAATATTCTACCTCACTTTTTGCAGTGATTCATCAGTTTGTTGGTAGGTCAGTTCATAGGGATTATAGTGAAAAAAGCTCGTATAAAATTCAAGAAAATAGTGTGGGGAGGGGAATTGCTGAAGTGGAGTCTTGTTGCATATTAACCAGCTGTGATCATATAAAATTCATACAAAATGATTAGCAAAAGTAGGCACTCGTATAAATGTGATGTAATGGCTCTGCAGTTAAGAGAAGACAAACAACTGGATGTGTTCCTTCACCCAACCCCTAATGTGGTAATATCCCGCTAATCAGTGCCACAAATCCACTATTTATCATAGTTATTCACAAAGCACACATGCATATCTGGTATGCAGTGCAAATGAGCAAGTAACAAATACACCACAGTCTTAAAGGTGTTTGTTCGATCATTTTTGAGACCCTTATCATCCGGAGGAAGTACCAATTTTGTATCCGATTGAAGGCCATATTTTTCTTATGTGGCCCGAAATTTCGTTTCCAAATCTCTTTCTTTACCACAGGCTACAGAGTGGACCAAGAACGTCGCTGTTTAATGGTTACCATCAGTATGATCAGCAGAGTAGTGATGGCCTTGCAATGTGAAGTATGGACTTCTATACATAGAACAGCAAGGTTTGTTTCCACGAACTGGTAGTAAGGGATGGTAGTGCAAGGATCTCATATGAAATAGATAGCAAATGATACACATAAATTGAACACAAGCACCTTAAACAGGTTACAGGAGAGGAGGTGGTGAGATGGGATGTTGGAAGAGAGAGGACGAGGAGAAGGAGGCAGAGGAGGACAGAGAGTGCAAAGATGTAGAAAGGAGTGGGAAGAAGAGAGGAGTGGGAAAAAAGGGTGGAATAGAGGGATGGAAGGGGAGGAAGGGAGGTATGAAGGCAGGAAGGCGAGAGTGGTGGGTAGAGAGAAGGGCAGAGAAGGGGTAGGTGGTAGGTGGGGGAAAGGAGTGGTGAGAGGAAGACAAAGAAAAAGAGCATGAAAGAGGCAGAGAAAAATGAAACATACCACACCCATATTGCATGTCTTCTATTGACGGCAGAGTAGCCGAATTGGTAGCACTATGGTTTTGTATGCAGGTCTGTGTATATGACCTTGAAACTTGATCATTTAAGACACACAAGTAAAAAGTACAGCAGTACAACTACAAAGATTCAACTTGTTCTTGGAGTAGACATGTGGACATGCATACAGAGTGGTGACAAAAATGCAATATATCTCAGACCAGTTTACATGGATAATATCCTAAATGAAATAGATCATAATTCTGTCATTAGAAGTTAAGACAATTGTAGTACCAAGTGGAGATATGTTGTAGAACATCAACACCCCATAAGCCAAGATTTTGGGAGGGCGATTTCGTCAAAACGGACCATTTTGCCATGGAATGGAGTTGGTGGTGGGGGGTGGTATGAATTTTGCAAGGAAAAAGAAAGTGGAAAGGGAGAGTTCAGTAGTCCATATAAACAACATCAACATAATCATAGCCAAAATTTTTCTAGGAGGGGGCAGATTTGTCCAAAAGGAACCTTTTTTTAAAAAAAAAAATATGGACCCTTTTGCCATGGACAGGGTTGGTGGTGGGGAGGGATGAATTTTGCTGGGAAATATCGAGGAGAGTCAGTTGTTCCCAGAAACTTTTACACTTGCAGAGCATCATCAATAATACTCATAGCCAAGCTTTTTCGAGGGGAGAGACGATTTGGTCCAAAGTGGACCTTTATGCCGAATGTGGAACTTTTTGCCAGGGAATGGATCTTGTGGTTGTGGTGGGTGAGATACAAAAAGTGGAGTTTTATCAAAATTCAACCTTTTTTGCATTCCAAATCGATTAAAAAACTATTTCTCTTCCTGCCACCCTAACTTAACTTTGGGATGGGACAATGTCCCCTCACCTACTACCCCCAACTATGGCATAATATTCAAAGCTTAGGTTGTTCAATATATAAGTAAACCAATTTTCCCTCAGCATGTAAATCATGAAAGATAACAGGCAGATTCCAAGCCCCCACAATATAAAAATTCCAATATTATTGAAATCAAACCTTTTCTTTTACAATATAAATACATAATTACGGATGTATAAGAACACCACAATGTGATGGACAATAATTGGCACATGTACTGAGGACTCTTCACAACACATTGGGGGGAAATGCCAGTCCCCAATTACATTTGTACAGAGTCCCAACGAACTTGTTATCACACTCTTTAAGGACTGTGCAAAAGTCTACTTAAAACTACACAATATGTTAATCATCATCAAGTCCACCCTAAGTGTATCTGTATATCCTTAGTATAAGATCATTTTGAATCGGAAACTAACAATTTCGAGACTTGATAAACTATGTGAAAATAAACATGGATCTTAACCGTTCACACAATAAAATAAAGTTTTACAATATCAAGTGGAAATTAAAATAATATAATCTGCTTACTGCTATGTTAAGCTTTAAATAACAAAATTAGCCACACTACAACTATGCGTCTAAATGATTAACGTATGCAAACTGATGCCTTGAAAACATCAATTCGCCCCTAACCCATTGGTAACACATTTTTTTAAGCCTGTACCCAAACTTCACTAGGGCATTTTCACTCACATGATCAGTGTTAATGTTTGATTTACCGCCAACTAGGCATTAAAAATTGGCCACTGAGAGGGTAATGGGAAAGAGAAGTCAAAATGGTAAACATGTGGCCATGGTTTAATTGTATATGTTTTTACAATTATACTGTTTATATTTATGTTGAAAAAAATCAGATGATGATTAAAAAGGAGAGAAGTTACTTTTTAAGCACTTTTCAGAATGGGCGGTATTGGGCCTGGTGTATGATGACATCACAGTGGTTTCTCACTCACCCCAGGGCAGCCATTGACGATTGACGTCAAATTATTTGTTCTGCCACCTATGCCATCTGCCATCTCATTCGTCATCGGACTAGCAGATCCATGGTAGAAAAAGTTGCGGTCGTTTGCCACTGCATTATGGGGCTGTTGTTATGTCCTTAGCTGTCCAGACTTGGTAATATTCCAAACTGTGGAGGCCCAACTGAGGGATGAATGAACGTGAAAATTGATTTACAGGAATCGGCAGACTGTCACCAGGCGCGGATCCAGGGAGGGCGCGAGCCCCGGTCATTCTGCAAAAAAGCTGCAAAATGTAGGGCCTTCGCCCCCCGGCCAATTTGACGTTTTCAAATCCTGGATCCGCCCCTGCGTCAGTCAGAGGCCTGGCAGATCGTGGCAAAAAACTGGTAACCACTGTGACATCATCACGAAACTGTGTTGCCAAACTCTGTTTAAAAAGTTCTCATTGTGGAGCTACATGGGTGGGTGATGTTTTCAATCTCCTCTCTCAACAGTGCACCAATTTTTTTTAACCAAATGCAATTTAAATGAATCGCCACATTTTCCCTTCAAATTGATACCAAATATAGTGCCCATTTCGACTTCTCTTTAAAAGGTACTGGTATTGGTCTGTAACTTATAAATCAGCAGGTGTGGAACAAGTGCCCGCCTCCTGTCCAAGTGTTACTTTGCTTCAATGCTTTTCATTGTGTAACAAGGAGATATAAATCAAATGCTGTTGTAACTTGAATTGTAGCAACGTGTGTGACGGTGCGCCGATACCATGGAACTTCATCACTGACCTGTTATGTTCATGTGACAAGCAGCTGGGAATTCCACAATCTCTCAAAGTGCGAACATAGCAACAGTGCAGGCCCAGCACTAATGAGGCATAAAACCCGGGCATAAAACTCAGTGGTCTATACCACAAAGACTCTGATCAACAGTTTAAAACAGAGGATGTCACTATCCTTGAAAAAGAGGAAAGGTGGCATGAAAGAGGTATAAAAGAAGCTATCTGGGAGAGGATTGAAGCTCCTTCCCTCAACAAAAAAGGACTCCTCCGATTTCAATTGTCACACACATGGGACTAGGCACTTGTGGAATTCCTAGCCACTTGTCACATGACCAAACCCAATGGGTCAGTTGCCTGATTAAGTCCAATGGTATCGGATGCACAAACGCACAATTTTGCTAGCCAATGTCATTCCAGTAATTGATTTATTCATATCATATCTCCTTTATCTCCCATACTATATGAAACCAATGACTTAACCTCAAAAAATGTACAATTATTAAAAAAGATACTATTATCACTGGAAACGTTTTTTGAACGATCACACACTACCTTCAGCGATATACGCACTACAATGTGTATGCCATTAAGTATGCTCACTGAGAGCGCACAGCACGATATGCGCATATATGCATTCAAATAACTTTTCCAGCGATTGTAAACATCCCACCAGAAAGTCAGCCAAATATTGGTAGCTCTAAGCTCATCAAACAATGACAAAATTAAAACTACAAAAAAACTTGGCACAATAAAACATGTTTTGGTACAACTGTATGCGCGAGGTAACAGGTGGTCCCTTACGATGTCGCAACTATCTTGTGACTTTGCCCCGACATAAAGAGAAATCAACCTTTACAATTAGCCCTGCAAATATGCATAATACCTGTAAACAACAGTACTGTTAACATTAGATCATACACTGTACAGACATGTTGCACCCACGTAATTTCTTTTGCCATGCATAAATTTGCTAAAGTTTGAACAAGCCTATACAAGCAGAAATTAATGAACATCCATCGTGTACAAAAGAAAGCCCCTTTTATGCTTGCACCAGCTGTGCCTGCATCAACCACAGCCAACATACATACAGAATGCAATACACACAAAATGCATCACTGTTATGAACACATCTTGAAAGAATGTACCCCATTTTGGGAAGGCAACGTAGAACCCATGCAACAAATCTGCAACTTGTAATAGCAAAAGCAAGCCAATCATGTTCTATGCATTTTGATACCTCATTTGTCTACATAGGCCCCAATTTCCATAGAAGTGCCCTGTATAGGATAGGATTGTTGCCACGCAGCGGTCCAAACCAAATCACAAGGCTTATATAAGCGTGGGGAATTTCAAACTGTTCATTATGACATGTGTCCTGTGCCCTGTTGTTTGGACCGATTGCTGGGGCAACAAATCCTATTACATGGGACTTCTACAGTGAATAATGTTGCTATAGAAACGCTTTTGATAAAAGGACAAAAATGCTGATTCCAAAGTTGCACTGAGAAGCAAAATGGTATCAAGGTTTGACCAACAGAGATGGACTTAACTCTCTTTTTTGACACTAGTGCATTTCCCCCATGTGTGATCTTTGACGGTCCATTCAAACTTCACTGCACTGCAATGCTGTGCAGTGAAAATGGATGAAAACCATCTCTGACTCGATGCAGCAGTAACACAGTTCAAACTGCATTGCGCTGCTGCTGTGTTGAGTCAGGGACAGTTTTCATCCAATTTCACTGCACTGCAGTGCATTGCAGTGCAGTATGAATGGATCTTTTCTTTTTCTAACATTATTGTGCTCTCTTGCAGTGCAATGGTTAATAAACCAATCCAACAGAAATGTCTTCCACTGCAGAAAGAAAGGTTAGTCTTACGGATACCAACAAGTCTTGTGTGAACTAAATTAATCCTTCCTTGCAGAGAAACATCATCATTATACTAGCCTTGCTGTATTAAGTCACACCAGGTCACATTACCATGCCAACACACTTGACATTGTCATTTATGTGCTAGTGGCTATGGCTGTACACCTTTTTACCACTGTATCATGATACACAATTTGCAGGTACACTGCAATGCACTTGAACTGCACTGTTTATCTTTGGAACTAAGTAAATGTTGCAATTAAAGCAATATTAGCACATTTTTTTGAAGAGCGCCCCCAATTTTTCAAAAATTTGGAGATTTTTACACGATTGCATTGGTAACTGGCTAGTAAACTATACCTGTGAATGGTTAAGCTCGAAAATGTCTATGTGTCACAAACGAAGGAATTTTGTACTAGAATAATTATTATCGGGGATCCCCGATAATAATACAACGGCTGCTGGAAACGGCCTTCCAATGTGAAATAGCCGGGAAATAGCGCCATGTACGTGTCTACGCTCATCCATTAGTTGTTTTAATAGTTCAGGCAAGCCAAGTTAGAGGTTATTTTCTCGAGGTGGCACTATTTCATCATGAACGGACATAAACGTAGCATTTCCAGCTCTGCCGTTAAGTCCAATCTGGGATCCAAATTCTAATTACAAAATCGCTTATTTTGTGATAAATACGCATTTTTTAGCATTCTCGTTCGCAGGTATATTTTTTTTTTTTTTTTTTTTCATCATCATTATACTAGCCTTGCTGTATTAAGTCACACCAGGTCACATTACCATGCCAACGCCCTTGAATTTTTCATTTGGTTCTAGTGGCTATGGCTGTACACTCTTTTTAAGTATACCACTGTATATGATACACAATTTGCAGGTACACTGCAATGCACTTGACCTTCACTGATTACCGGCCATTTCTTCATGCTAGTTACCACACAGCTACCACCGAGTAGACATGGATTACCTACCCACTAGACGTACACTCGCCGGCCAGGATTCCGTGTATTTTTGCCGCATAGACAGATAGTGTACACACAGCGGCTGTCTGCACCGTCGTGGAGTAGCTGCGTGGTTACACCGGCTCTCAGCGCGCGCGGTATTTCTTATGGCCAATTTGTTTTTTTGATATTTTGCCATATATTTGCATTTTTTATTACATGTGCGGGAATATAGGGGTTTTTGATGATGCCTGATATGAATTTCGTAACGATTTTCCTAAAAAACGTTCAAAAAATGCTAAACGGAGTCCAAGTGTATTTTTTTTTTTTTTTTTTTTTTTTTTTTTTTTTTTTTTTTTTTTTTTTTTTTTTTTTTTTTTTTTTTTTTTTTTTTTTTTTTTTTTTTTTTTTTTTTTTTTTTTTTTTTTTTTTTTTTTTTTTTTTTTTTTTTTTTTTTTTTTTTCCACGTGAGTAAGAATCCGGCCGTGTATCTTTGGAACTAAGTAAATGTTGCAATTAAAGGCTATGCACCATGGGCACTGTATAGTGTATTGTACAACAATAGGAAATGTCTACTGACTTCTTTCACATTCACCACAATTGCACTGCAAATTTTGATGGTTTCCAGCAGAGCTTGGAATCCAGTGAGGAGAAGAATCTCTTTGGAAGATGGAGTTCCTGCATAAATGCAGGTGAATATGCATATATAAAGTGGTAGTACATTGGTAAATTTAAAAAAAAAATAAAATGATTACTTGTACAGATGGCTTGAAGTACCAGTAGCTCATTTTTTGGGAAGATGATTTTTGCTCCTATAATATGTTGTCTTGAGACAATTAACGTATACGCTTGTTTTCGTCCCGTTTGTCCTCCTGGACTCCCTATTGTCTGAAGCATCAATTAAATCATAAGGTCCTACAATAGGTCATAATACCACCAAACAACCACAGGTTTATGCTTTATATAGTTTTCTGTCATCTTGATATGGACACAGTCTTAAACTAGGTAGTGTCCAATTTCCTTTTTCTGTCATTTACAACAACTTCAAGTCAAAACATGCTATATATGCTTTTTTTCAAATAAGTTTACAACCATCAAAATTGTCGATGCGCGCACCAACCAAAACCCTCTAATTTCTTTCTGCTGACATAGCTCACATTGTTTACCTTAATTCAAATGCCTGATGGTATGGGATAACCTTACAATTCCCTAAAAGCACCCAAATACAACATTGACACAGATTTTACACTTAAAACGGTTGAACTTAATTAACATGAAAATTAACTTGGATAAAGCGAAAAATGTATAATGGGACCTAGGGAAATATAATGGACATAGAGAAATTAATGGACAGAAAAAAATGATTGGTGGAGATTTTAGCTACATGGTTTCACATAATAATTACAAATAAACATCCGGTCTATACGATCAAACATTTTAAAACAAAATTAGCCTGTTTGTTGTTTATGTACAAATGAACACAGTAATTAGTCTCAAAGGCACCAGTCCCAGTTCGTGTGCTGCCTTAAAAAAGGGCTTCTGAAATGCGTGCTCTGGTTGTATATTCACCAAAAACATTTTGCAAATCAACTTATTCACTGACATAGTTTTCAAGTACCAGGCATCTATTGAGTAATCAAGTGGCAAGAGTTTCATATGTACACCTTCAAAGTTCTGCAGGAAACAAACGGTTTTTTCTATTTGGCCCCGGGTGTTGTTGGTTAGGCCATTAAATAATACAAAAATTGTACCTGTAGAATGTATAGGTAGGTGTATTATGACAACTCTTTCACGATCTGCTGATATGAGTTATTTTTCACCAATACTGACTTTGAGGGACATAGCCAATGTCTAATGTTTGCTTTCTATAATGTATTTCTTGTTCTGAGCTACAATAAAAATTACCATATCTCAGGAACTGCAAAAGTCCAATGAATCAATTGTCACTAATATTGATTTTGAGATATAGCCAATATAGCCTTCATCTTCCTTTATATTTTCATTGTTCTGAGCTACACTAAAATTACCATATCTCAGAACTGCAAGTCCAATGAATCAATTGTTAATACATATTTGATTTGAGTATAGCCAATTATAGCATTCATCTGCCTTGTATTCATTGTTTGATCAACACTTAAAATGACCCATATCTCAGAACTGCTGAAAGTCCAATGAATCAATTTCACTAATATTGATGTTGATTATAGCCCAATTGCAATCACCTTCCTGTATTTTTCTTGCTCTGAACAACAAATTAAAATGATCATATCTCTGGAAACTTAAAGTCCATTTGAGATGCAAGTTTCAGCAATTGAAGCTCAGAAAGTGGACTAAAACCTGAAGTCGAGAACGGAATTTTTTATTTTTTTTGGACAAAATGACTCATTTTCTTGATCACTTACATGCTTTTGGGTGTGTGATCAATTTTCAAGAGTCAAAAATTGATCACTTTTTTCCTCAAAAAAGTTCAAAATTATACCATTTTCCTGACTGTATTCAGAATCAGGATGAAAAATTGCATTCAAATGAGTCAAACAAGCCGAGTTCTTAGTTCCCATGATCACAGGTCATTTGGGAAGCCATCTCAAAAGCCCCAGATATCTGTTGTTGTAACTACTGTATAAGTGGAAAATTTCCGCGTACAGTTATTTTCGCGACGTTAAACAGTTGTTGCAAATGTGCGAGAATAAATTACACAGTATTGACCATCAATGACAATACAAATCCATGGCAAAAGTTATTTTTTGCATGTCTTTATTTTCGCATTTTTTATGTTCACTCGGCAAAATTCATGAAAAAACCTCGTGAAAATTTCAAACTTATAACAGTATGCATATTCTCTCGAGTTGAAAGAGTTATCATTGGGAGAACATAAAACCATCTTACATATATTCTTCACATAATAGTAAGACTCATTCTTTTGATTTAAAATTCCACTATTTTACATTACTTTTCCTGCTTTCTTTTTGAAAAAAAAAATTCTCTCAAATTCTTAATGATTCTAAAAATAGCAATTGAGGGGAGTAATTAAACAAAAATATCTCTACCTTAAAATATATCAATATTACCAACACTTATTACTTAGGCCAAATACACATTTTGCTGGCTATAATAAAACATGAAAATTGTTACCCCATGAAAATAATAACCTTTTATTCTTGCATATAACAGACATCATAATTCATGGTATACAACTACAAGGATTATATATCCAAGTCAGTTCAGATATAAGGTGGGCACATCACAAAAGCTTAGCAGAAACATCTGTGATTGAGACATTTTCTTGCCCATGCTGGACAAGTACATCTAACTTTGACAATAGTTGTGTTTAGTCCAGTTTGCAAGATAAACCAAATGATCACCAAGCCTAATGTTAATGAACATTATCAGATTTTGAAAGGAATGTTCAAAAAAATGTCAGCTCCCTCTACAATCAACTTCTGCATACCCTTGACTATTCCTTCTACAATAAGCCTAATCAGCCCAAAAATTATGACTTCCATGACTGCGCATGTGGTTGTCAATTCACAGGCGAGGTTGGGCATTCCCTAAAACCTGGAAAAAAGAAAACACAACGATGTGCTGTAGTTCTCCAATGCAATGAACTTAGCTTCTACATGAATTCATTTGATTTTTCATCATTTCCCAAATTGTACTATATCTTTCTAAGTTAAGCCAAATATGTGTTGCCCAGTATGCACAATTGGGAAAAAGGTATGAAGACCAAACAGCAAGGCAGTTTGGGTACTCATAGATTTGCTGAGGATGGCGCCCTCAATTTCCCCAAAAAATCGGATTTTTTTGCATGTAAATAATGCTTGTCCATTATACATAAATCACTGTTTGATTGCAAGGCTTAAATCGAATTCCTTCATATAGAAAATCCACTTTGTTATAAATCCGGATCCGTAATTTTTTGTTATACACAGTATCCTATGGGAAACGTAATATACACATAAATGTTACTGCATCAAACACGGAAAATCGATTCATCTCAATTTTGGAATTGTGCATTTTAGTTAATATCTTTAAGTTCCAGTTGACTATTTTTCTTATACACAAAAAAAATAATATTTCAAAATCTCTGATCCAACTTTAACTGCAGAGTTATCGATTGGAAAACTACAAGTCAACCTCGTCCCCCCCCCCCCCAGTTTTAAACATTTTAGGACTCTGTTATTGGCTGATATTACTCCCCAATGCCTCATGAACTCTAAATGCTGATTTCACTTATTGCTCACAGTTTTCATATCAGGCCAAAAAGTGTTTGCGTAGGTAATGTAGTCGAAACCCGAAATGACCTGAACTATAAGTAATAGTGCAGAGAGGCAGGTGCACACCCCAGACTTGTAAAGAATGGCCACAGTACGCCTGTATCACTTGAAAAGACATGGCTGAAAGCATGTGTGGCAACTTGTTTTTCAATGTGACTCAAACTTAAGGCCTTATCCTGCACTTCCCTTTAACCACAAATTGTAAATAATTCCCACAAGTCCAAGGTAAATTTCTCATAACAATTTTTTATACCACACTGAACTGTGGCCCTTGGCAATTGTAGTAATAGAGCTTTCCACACTGACCAGAAGTCACTCAAACTTGACCATCCCTGTTGAGACGCTTATATAACACTGTGAGAACTAAAAAAAAATAGCTGTGTGTGCCTCTTCACATAATGAGATGGACGCAGGCAATCTGCTCTGTACTCCGTGTAAGAGATGAGATTGCAATGATGTTGTAGTTTGTTGGTGGCAGCAAACTCCATGATGAAAAATATTCTATTTATACACCATGGAGTTCTGCACATTCCAAGCATTCACTGTTGGTTCCCCATCGCTGGGGGCTTCCTGCTTAAATTCAACCAAATGTGCAGATTAAAAGGCTGACTCAGAGCTTTCGAAATATAAATTTTTTTGTGTAGTACTTAAAAATGTCCATTTATAACTAAAGAAAGTCTCCTAAAATGCGTAATCCAAAGTTAGAGTTGAATTAGATTTTAAACATTTATGCCAGTATAACAGTGTCCATAGATCGTGTATACAAGAATTCGAATCTGGATTTTATACAAAGTTGTGATTTTCTATATGAAGGAATTCAAATAGAGCTTAGTTATTCACACTATGGCATATTAGTATATGTACCTCATTTGTGTATGCACGAAACACGATTTTGGTTATAAAAGTGAAGTGCTCCCTCGGTGGGAAATCTCTGAGTCAGCCATTAAGTGTGGATTCTGAGTTGGTTTTGTATTCATACATAGTACAGACATACAAAAGAATTGGACAATTTTTGGGTTTGGAAGCCCGCAGATGGCAACTCAATTCTGACCATCAGTTGGCTGGTCGGATTTTTGGTCCTAATGGCAGAAACGGAATTTGACAAAAGACTGCCATGTAAGACAGTTCAATCTTTCAATTACAGCTGTAGAAACTGAGGTAGATTGTGCAGTGTGATTAAAATTGTAAAAACTTCAAATCTTCAAAAACTGATCTTTTTTGTTCAGTGTGAAAAGCTTTTTTAATGGCCTTGTATTAACTAGATACAATTGGGTAAAACCATGGTGCATACTAGTCAATAAGTAATGTTAGAAAACCCATTTTTATCAATTTCAAACAGACTTCTAATAATAGAAATGGATTATGTCTTTTATAGTCGAGAACAGAAAGGCAACCAATTGCACACCTGACGTAATGACAGTACCGAACAGGTATCTGCCTTCACTAACCGTCTGGTGAACTGTCAAGCTTTTCAAACCAGAATGTTACTTACATGAATAGGCCAATGCCACGATCCACATAAATGCATATCGTATTGTGCCCATTTCCATCCGGGAACTTGTACACTTCAAGTCGCTAAAACCATACGTTTTAAGAGCATAAAGAGAATACCAGAAAACTTAACCTTTCTGTGTGATTGCACTAGTTGTGTAATGGTCCGTCAGGTGACAAGTAGGGCACAGTACGAACGAAAATATCACTTTTGTCCCGTAATTTTCAACACCAGTGCCTCAGCTGTTTTTGTTTCTTTGATATTCTTTCTATTTTGTAGATTAACTTCACGTGAAAAGGTCTTTGTATTGTAGCTTTAGGCACTGTTCGCGCACGCGAATGAACAACAAATTTTGTTGTAAACATGACCCTCTGTACCAGTTCCCGGTGGAAATGGGCACAATACGATATACATTATGGGGATCGTGCAAATGTCTATTGTATGTATGTAAGTCAAAAACCTGATGAGCATCTTTAACATGTTTTGCCTGTCCTGCCCAAACTCTACATTCAAAGCAATCGGGGTGGTGCGCTGCACGATTGACAATCTTACTCTAAACCAATAGACCTTTCCAATTGAAGTTGACCGAACATGACCCCAATAAGCTTCCTTGAACGACTCATCGCATGCCCTGTCGGGCACAGCATCTTTGCTTATTGCATCATCACTGCAAGTGCTTGTGAAGGTAACGCAGCGTATAAGTATGCTTGGCGTGCCTTGTATTTTACTCCAAACCGTTTCCAACTCTTACTTGAAAGGTCTTTGGTCGGCTACTTCTATCTCTGACCACGTAAGGTCACACAACTGGTTGGTTTGATTTGGTTTAACCATATAAGTTCATATCACAAGAGGTCAAAGGGTCACCCTTCTTAAAAATGACAAAACCTTATTTACTGGCATAGATTTTGCATTTTCTCAGAATGCAACAAAAAGACTAAAAAACAAGTGAAACATGTTTCCAACACCAACGACTTTTGATCATATCTGTTTACTGTCACATACAAACCAATGGTACACCAAAATATTTCTTCCAAAAAATATATGTAGTATTATATACTAGGCCATGTATCTTGTTTTATTATTTGGATACAAAACAGCATTATTGCAAAAAGAGAATGCACAAGTTTGTGTCAACCAGAGTAACATAAAATGCACACCACTAAGGACGGTTTAGTTTCCATGCATTTGGTGTTTTTATTTAAAAATGGGTAACTAATGATGTCTAGAAGCACTCGATTTACACAATCATGCCAAACAGAAACATTACAGTTCTATGGTTGAATTTCCAACTGGGAACAAGGTGGGCATGAGGGAACGTGGTGGCTATGAGGGAGTGAGGGCGCTTTACATGCCACTAGCATCCACATCGCGTGCACATTCCCAAATGGTAAAATTCAAGGGCAACCACTTGACGACTCAACCTTATGGTGTGTGATGTACGGTTTCTTGCAAAATCCAAAACGTATGAAGTGCAGAGGTATCACCAGATTTACATATAATCCACAGACGTTAGATATAAATGTTCTTCCAGAAATTGCAAAAGAGCGGGTATGATCCCTTCATGACACCATTGAATCCAGGAGGACAGAAGGTTCTTCGACCCCTCTATTACATGATAGTTACCCGAAGACGACTGCTGCCTAGATGAATGATATCATCAAGAGCTCGCGGAGAGCTTCTTAAGTATATCCACATCCAAGAGCATCACTCTATCTCCTAAATATTCACGAATCATGTACCTGCCAACATTACAAAGTCAATTGTTCTCCCGTAATGGTAGTGTATCTCTCGCGTAATTTCCGTGCTCACTTTAACTTCTTTCTTGCTTCCATATTGCTTAAAATTGAGAAATCCACCGCGAGAACACTGAAAATGGCAACAATGAAATGCTGACAGCCAGTCTGCTAGCATCATCTGAAAACAAGCGGAAGTCTTCATTTACCAGAACGGCTCGTAAGCCACCAAGTAAGCCAAATACTAATTAGGACGCTTTGGACATCAGCCTATCACGTGTCTTACCAGTTTATCTCTGATTGGATTTCATATACAAAATCTACATGCTATACCTCTCTGAGTAACCAACTAAAATTAGAATTTTGCAATTGTATGCAACTTTTCTCCCTTGAACCTGATGGATCATTACATCATATAACATCTATGAATAAGCCCAAAGAAATCGTCGTCTGGTAGTGCCCATGTGTGGTTAAATGCATATCCCAGCTCCCAGACCTAATGTTGTGAGCAGTTAACACATGAGCTGTAATGGGTCTACTGTTATTCTGCTTTGGATAAAAAGTTAAACGTTTGTAACAATTCAGACTCATGTGGCATATAATGTTTTTTGCACTGGAATAACCAGCTAACATAAAATAGAAATCATTCAAAATAGTGTTCCTTGGTGTTTTGCTTTCATTGAGAGTACAGGAATTTGGCTGGGAAGTAACATCACAAATATTGCATAAAATGTATAGGCACGATACTACAGCAGTGTACAGTGTGTGCTTATATGGTATGCATTGGACATACTCAAGTCCACAGAGAAGTATGTCAAGACGCATATCTGGTAAAATGGGATTTCCTTGAGAGCTTTTACTTTTCACCAATGAGTTTGAATGTGCATCCCCTACAAGAAAAATGATCTGCTAAGTCTGCTGAGTGCTATTCCTTTTTTATTCAAAAAAGAAAGAAAATAGTGAGTGAGTTATGGGTTTGATATTTAACATATTCCACTTGTGTCCATTTTAAATAATAAATCAATTGATTTCCCCCAATACCAATATTATAATTTCACTGATTTAAGAAAAATTACCCACTTGTGAGAAATTTTCAAGTACAGCAAGATTTGACGCACTACGCAGCCTTACTGTCCCGTAGCACACCCGCCTTACTGCGAACTGATGATGGATAACCCCAAAAACAAGCACGTTGGACTGCAGAGCATGCTGTTGAATTCCTTCACCCTTATCAAAAGCTACTCTTGTGTTCAGTTAATAGGAATTCTATGCACGGGTTCTGTTGACACCAGTGTTTCCATTGCAATGTTGAAGGATGTACTTCTGTGACCAACATCAACGTCGGGCCCCGAATTACGATGGCCACGCTCTGGGCCGTCATACGGTTGTGTTGAGAATTGGCAACAATGCTGTAAGACAGAACAAGTAAAAATGGTAACAAAAATTGTAACACATAAGATTTTTACCCTTGGGACATGCAAGGAAAATGCTTTTAAGTTCTTTTTTGAAATATATTAAAAAATTATGAATTTTTTTGTGACCAGATGAAATCAGCAGGAAAAAATTGGGCAGGAGTCTAACAACAAGATAGTCGATAATAGGTTTACTATTCTGGAGAGATAATCTTATTGACAATCTTTATGGGGGCATTCCATTCCATAAAACAGGGCCAGAGGAAGGAAAGAAAGACACTTATTGGTGAATTATTAGTGCAACTATTGATTCAGTCAGTGTCATGACTAGATTCACCACAGTCACCTGGAGATTTTCTATTACTCTCTGAAAAAATCAATAGTTTCACTACACAATGTCATACACCAACCCAAACTATTGAATGCTTTATAGTACCCTCCTTGTATACTTGACACAACCACATCAATTCTATTTTGCCTTACTGGGACCATTAAACAACCTTTTTATGTCACTGTACCTTTAAAAAAAATCATTTGGGACAATGTGCCGATGCTAAATGAGAGTTAAAAATTGCATGTTAACCAACTATAGTTGTTATTAGTTTGCCCATGATGGCATTTCTATTATAAACATGTAAGATGGTGCAGTGGTGATTCTTTGAGTAAATTACCGAGACAAATGTCAAGCGCACTTTCAGTGTTTCAATAATTGACTGATGGTAGGCTTATGATTTCCTTAAATATGTTCAGCTTAATGTTTCTGTCTGCGTATAACCTGTAAAAGACAAATCAAGCATGTAAACTTTGGCCAAGTGGTTATTTTTTCCCTCCGAACGAGTTCGGAATGGGAAACTGTAACATGAGCAGCGTCCGTCCGTAGGTCCGTCCGTCCGCCTGTCTGTGATAAAAATGTAACCCATGTGTATATGATTCTCTGGGAGTTCCGTAAGGGCAACATGGCGTAACTGGTGGAAAGAAGTGGGTGATGAGTTCTCCACCCGATTAGATTTTGGGCGTAAAATATGCTAATTAAGTATCTAATTTGCATAACTATGAAAATTACCTGCCAAGACCGACAAGTTGTCTGGGGGAGTTCGTTTACAAAGGAATATAATGATATACCTCGGTGGAAGGAGGCGGGTCTGAAGAGTTCTCGACCTGATTAGATTTTGGGCGTATTTTGGGCAAATTGAGTATGCAAATGAGTAATTAATATGCAAACATCAGCATCATGCGATTTGACATTGACATGGGGGATTTACTCAAAATTCCTGCTCTGCATGCAAGCCTATCATGCATGGGCCACATCTTTTTGCAATGTGAAAAGTATGTGATATAGCTGTATCTCTGAAAACGGTACATCGGAGAGCCAAAAAAAATTCCTCACTACATGAGACTAGGGGAACGGGGGTGGGGTGTTGGGGAGGGGTTTAGATATTGCAGGTGGGGGGGACGGCGGATGGGTGGTGGGGTGGGACAGGGCTGTGGGGAGGGAGGTGGGGTGGGGAAGGGGTAAGGCAGAGGGGGAGGTGGCGATGGTGTTGTGTTGAAGGCTTGTGTTGGGAAGGGGGTGGGGTGTTGAAGGGGGTGGGGGGTTGTAAGGTGTTGGGGAGGGGTTGGGCGGAGGGGGGTGGAGGTTTAGTTTGGGAGGATGAGGGTGTTGCAGGGGGGGTGGATGTGGAGGGGGTGGTGGAGGGGTAGTGGCGTCTTGTGAAGGGGAATTGGGGGTGGGGGTGGGGGGTTACGGGGTGGGGGGTTGAGGGGGTGTTAGGGAGGGGGGGTGGGGCAGAGTGTTGGGAACGGGGTGGGTGTTGGGAAGGGGGTTAAGGTATTGGGGGGTGTGTTGCGGTTATTGGGGATGGGGGGGGGTGGTTGCGGTGTGGGGGAGGGGGGCGGGGGTTGGGGTGGTGTTGCGGGGGGCTGGGGAGGGGGGGGTGGGGTGTTGTAGTTGAATTTAATCGCAGTTAGTGATCGCGACATTCGGTTCGCCTGTTTACTTTGAGATATTTTTTTTTGCAATGGATCTTGTCCATGTATTACATATGAGAAAAGTCACCACTGACCAGTTCTATCAATTTGCTGGTGCGTGGAAAAATTGACTTAAAGAGACATGCGATTTCCAGAAGAAGCGCCCTCAATTTTTTTTCGAAACCAGGGTTTTTTGGCAATTGGGAATGCTTTCAAATGTATTAGATAACACATGGAAGTGAATAGCGAATACACCTTCTATGTTATTTCACGATTCACTAGGATATCTTTAGAAAAGCTTATTTCAAATTTGAGTTAATCCCGATCTTGCGGTTTTGGTGTTATGGAGCAATTTGCTTGTTTCCCATGATCCCATAGGCCACTGGGTGCAATGTCTGTCTGTTTACGGACAGAAAATACAAAATTGGTGATTTCTTACAGATATGTTCGAATTGCAACGTAATATGGGCACACCAATGTTAACTCAGGCTAATGGTAAGAAAATATACAAATTTTAAACATGTTTTAGGTAAGTCAGGGGACGGGGTTGTGGATCACGAACTGCCCCTTTAAAGGACAGGTTATTTTTGTTGATATGTTTTTATGCCATATTGACAGACGTCTGTGTTGACACACACCACGCAGTAATAACCTCTGAACACTTCCGACAGCCCTGTAACTGTGTGTTGAAAGAAAATCAGAACCCAGACAATGCAAGCATTCCACAGCCCCTGCTGCTAACAATAGGCGACTTGTCATCACATTAAATACACCATGCCAAAGGGTTGCAAATTTATGCTGGTGGACCATAAAAAAGTGGAACTCAAAGATAGAATAACAACAAATTCCTGGTCAAAAACTACGGACAGCCCCCATAAGAGGGTCTTAGGCACTGAAGGTGAGTAAAGGCTCAGCAACGCCCTGAAGAGAGCTTAATAATTACTTAGTTCATCAAGTTTTGCCATCCATCAAGTTTCAAAATGGAGGATGCCTATTAATTAGTTTATAAATTATAGTTGTTTTGTCATGTTATGCTCAAAATCATAGCCAGATTCCATACGGTCCGTATTTTCCAGGGTTGCTGGATACCCCTTCCACACTGAGCACTACTGCTGTGTGAGGATGTATTCTTCCTGACGCCATCCACAGTTTTCGTAGGTGGGCCCTAACCTTTGGACAACACAAACCCACCATCAAAGGCAACATGGCTGGATGGCCCATTTGGCTTTCCAGAGCTGATGCCCTTGTAGTAGATCTTCTTTTTCATTCAACCAGGTTAACCAGCTCCCTCCTCATCAAGATTTCCTTAGAAACCATGATGGGGTGACGGTTTAGTGCCGACCAAATCACCCCGCTGGAACAGGTAGTACTGTTACCAGGATACCAGTAGCACTTGTGTAAAGCACTATACCTAGCTTTTTCTGTCTCTACTAAAGGAGTGGAATGTCACACTAAGCACTGATAGGTTTTCTTCCTCTGCCTTCATTCTGCACCTTACTGGTAGCTGTCCTACTTGCTCTAAGTACCGTAAGCACTCTGGTATAATCCACCCCCTAAACGGAAGATTTTACTTCAAATAGGGTGGGCTATACCCGGGGAGGGGCTAAAACTTGGGAGCAAATATCAGATAACAAAATTAAGAACAATTCATTTCAAGAGCATATATTCACCAGATACATGTTTAAGTTTTAAAATGTGATTGTTGTTTGTGTATTACTCTTCCACCATTATTTCCTGAATGCTAAATGACCACCTGGCTTTATACCCGAGTGTATGCTATTTCTGTATTTTCCTTTAAAAATTGGGAGTGGGCTATATACCCGAAGGGGCTTATAACCCTGGTGGTTACGGTAATTTTAGGGTTAGCATTTGCAAACTCCTTAAGGCTATTTTGCCACCATGGCACAAGATAGTACTGCAAGCAGCCTCCCATGGGGACGTCCTGTTTGTCTCTTAACCAAATCAACAAACAAAAAAAATGCCAAAAATAAAAGATAGAATAACAACACATCCCTGGGTCGAACTTTACGGCAGCCCCCACTAATAGGGTCGTAGGCACTGAAGGTGAGTAATGGCTCCGGTACCACGCCCTGCAGAAGAGCTTAATAGAGCACTTTTGATGACATGGATTCTTCCTTATATGGTGATACCAATCAACGTCAACATTTTTTGTTCTGAACCCAAGTAAGTATTACCGTATCAATAGCCGCCATGTTGGTGGACAAGATGACCCTTCCATACTACTCAGTCATCCGCTGTCATGAGCCCTGTGCAATTGCTAAACATGAGGCGATTTGACCGACAGCTGCATTATTGTAGTCCTGGAATATATGCACATCTTGTCCACCAACATGTCTGGTGGCTGACCTCATATTGAATATGGGTCTATTCTTATATTACATTCAATGGGCTTTTATTTTTTAAGGTACCCTACTTACCAAGTCCCAGAAATATAACTACTGTTGTTAGCATATCCATTCGCCAATGAAATAATAAAGCCCTTACTAACTCATCAATGTCGTTTAAGGGCAGTATTAATCTTAGTGCTTTTGTTTTTACAACGAATTTAAGATTTTGTAACATTTTAAACATCAACCTGTGTTCTAATCGTTACCAACAAAGGTTAATTATCCAATGCAGACAATCCCGGTTTAATTTTTTTTGCCCGATTTAAAACAGCTATTTGACCATTTAAAGTCCAAAAACCACATTGTCTTAACCGCGGGCCATTTCAGCACAATTACGCGCTTGTCAGGCGCAAGGCGCAGAATCGCGTCGCGTGGTGAATTTTTATTTAAGTTAGTTGAGAAGAGACAAGCTTAAAATGGCGATTAAAAGTCACTTTTTTAACTACAAACACAGATTTTTTCTATGTTCAATTTTCGCAAAATTTGGCAAATTTTCAGAGAAGATAACTCCAAAAATACCTAAGTAAAAGGTAGTTTGAAACTTTCCTACAATATCAATCGGCTTCTCTAGGGACGGTGTTCTCAATTTTTCATTTTTCCGATTTCTAACTAAAGATTATCTCCATATAATACTCAAATTTGGAAAAAAAGGTAAAAATCAACATTTTTTGACATTTTCCCCTCTATTTCGAAAAGTAATCTCATTTTTTAGACAATTTTGTCTTGTATTTTTAAAAAAAACATAGAACTCATGAAAATTCAAATTGTTTTTGTTTATGCTGTCTGAAAATTTGGGGCAAAATCTGTTTTTTTGTATTTTCTTCTCAAAAAACAGAAGTTTTACATTAATGCTGAATTCCATCATCGGGTCTCGTCCATTTTTCTTTCTAGAAATGTGTACTTTTTTGTTATGCCACTGGTGAAATATTGTGTCATTATGTTACTTATAATATCAACATTTTACATTACCATAAACCATACATATTACATGAATTATTTTTGTTATTCTAATTCCCAAAATTTAGGACAATGAATAAAAAGGGACAGTAAATCTTGACCCTGTGGTTTTAATATCAAGTAGTATGTGTCTATTATATTCATGTAATAGATAATTTGAATGATTAATTTTACGGCAAACTTAAAGTTGCCCTATAATTCCTGGACATCTTTGCCGCCCTTATTAGTCCTTATCTGTTTTTAGCATGTTCTTTTTACTGTATAATATATCTGTATTCTTTGCAATGTCCTACACTAATTATTTTGGGGCGGGCAATTGAAGAAATTTCATATTTTGTGAAAATGTGCCAGTGCCCTTTTAAAAGTGTAGATTTTTTGAGAAACTACTCTGTTAGAGACCACTCGTAGCAGTATTTGCTAATCGGAAACATCAAAAAAAAAATCAATCAAACTCATATTTTTATCTTTTTGTTTCCTGGCAAGGATATGCGAACATAACCTGGCAAGTGGGTGGCTTGGAAAATCCATGTTTAAATAAAGGCAAGGCAGTACTTTTTATCTGATTCTGTAATTTCTAAATGTGCGTACCAAAATTCCGACTTGAGATCAAAAAAGCCTTTCCCCGTGAATATCACAGATTTTCAGTGTGATATTGTGCACCATGATCAATACATTTTGACCTCAAACACAAACATTATTGATCTTTGTTTATTCTGTACTGGTGTAAATTCAGTCAGCTGTTTTAGTATAGATTTTGAGATGCCGTCGCTGTATGTCTATTTGCGGGAGACAGTATGACAAATTTCCTAAAATACTTCGTTTTTTTCACTATTTGGTTGTTTGTTTCTATATTAAAGTAGTTATATGGAATTGTACACACATATCTGATTTATAAGCTAAAAACATTCCACATTTTTTTTATTCTCTCACATTATCGCTGCTAATCCCTTTAACTTACCTTGATCAATTTGAAACCTCAGTTTTTTGTATCAGAGATAAATTACCACTGACTCTGTATATGCCATCTACCTGTAGGCCTCTCTTGTCTATGGCTGTGATACACTTGACAACAAAGTTGGGTACTAGTGTCCTCTCTCTTTCACACAGTCGGACAAGCTGCCTGCCAAAGACATTCTCCTCTGTGGGAGAAACATGTGTATCAAGAATGATTTACAATATACAAGTGGAAGTATAGTCTTTGGTTCATATTGAATATAGAAATAGTCACTTTTCTGATGCCGAGTAGCTTCGAGTGAAAATGGCTTGCTCCCTAAAATCCCTCCAGAGCTTCAAAGATTTTTCCTACTAACTGGGGCCATGGGCAAGTCCCATTATAGTAGATTCAACCCATCATGTCATTGGAGGAAAAGTTTTGGACAGCGTCAATTAGTTGGGAGAGGAGGCAGAATATATGGCCTGATTCACCTGTTTCATTAACGAACTAAGATAATCTGGCCTTTCAAGTTTACACAGAGAATGCCAAGACTTTTGTGTTCCTCCAAATCCTCCGTATCCAAAGCACGGGCGCGCAAAAGTGAGTAACATTCAACTCACCTTTTGTTACATTGAAAACCACTGAAAGCAAATAGATTAGTCAGAATGTATTGCATTTACGTTGACTTGAATGATTTCATTAAGCACAGAATTGATTTTCTCCGCTATCAGACTACATGCTTCAATAGATTTAGCATGGAATTAGAATTTCCATCCACTGCACATCCCCTCATTCAATGGCCATACCTTCGGAAAAGTGGTGACACGATGGGTTGAATCTACTATATAGTAATGAATCAATACATTGTCAAATTCTTATGTTCAATGAAATAGTGTCCTGAATGGAATAGAATCTTATATGAAGTGAAAGAAGACTATAAAAGCTTTTTGAAACTCTACGGATGCAAGTTCTTTGGAATTAATGATCTGTTTTCAGTGTTTTATGTATATGGTGTGATGTAAGGGAGATGGCTGCAAAAGCGCTACTGGTGAGAATGATTAGAGTAAGACATCCCTCCTTTTGATTTGAATTATTTGGACATCATCCTGGATTACCCAAGAAGCCTGTGTTTATGACAAGCTTTATTTCCACTGAAGTCCTTTCACTGGGACAGAATTTTGAGAGCCTGGGGTAATCCTCCCATCTCTTGAAAGTGACTGTGGCATGTAGAGGGATTGACTCCATGTACATGGGACCTACAGTTAATCAATCCCCTCCAAAGGACGGTGTCTTATAATGGTTCATTTGCACGAGACTGACTTAACAATGAAGAGAGCCAATTCCAATTTCAGCAGCTCTTATACAGATTAAAACCAGAATTTAGTATCCGATTAAATACCAGCGAGTGGTCACAGTGGACCTAGACCAAAGGGAATACCTTATAAGATATTCCCTTTAAGCATTAGGATATATGCACGCATGTGTACACGCATGCACATACACACACACACACACTCTCTCTCTCTGATACTTCTAAAATTAAGAATACCTTAATTACGACTTTAAATCACTTATGATTTATTTTCAACATTTTGAAAACTTACCTTTGTGAAAAGAAATAAAATGCATGAAAATGATACCCTTCCAAGGAATCAAATCAAGGAGAATAGTTTTAAGGAGCAGAACATTTGTCCTTTTTGCACTGATGCATGCATACAATCAGCATACCCATTAAGGATATGCTTAACAATACATACAGGAATAAACTCAATCACACCAAAAAAGCTAAAACAATATTGAAATAAAAAAACCACACCATATTGCTTCCTTACACACCACTTTAGTTTCTGAAGAAACATCATAACAAACTCAACACCCGTATAATTCCCTGTTTCTGAAGGGTTTCTATTGCCCGGGCGCTCCGAGTCATGAACTCTTTACCTTGTTGTTTGTCTTTGTCTTTTCCTTAATTGGTATATGTGCAACTCCGCAACCTTTTCTATGGTTGTTAAAAACACATAATCACACACAATCATAAAAATATCAAATTGGCTGAACCATCTGCATGCTTTAACTGTTAGATAGAAATAGTTTGCCATTTTTTTTCTCCTTACATCAAAAGCATTAAGCAGTCATTAAAATTGTTTTGAAAATTGAAATGTTTTATCTTACTCAATTTGTTAATGGTTTCATTTGTTTGATGGTTTTCAGTGTCTCTTGGACACTGAAGGTGCTACCCTGCCTAAAGGAAAACTAAAATAAATACATAAAATGAGATGAGATTTAAACCTTTCTTTTGTCCTCCCCAATTATATACAATAAAACAATTTTATTCTATCCTTCAAATGTAAACTGCTTGACCCTTGAAAAAAGGTGCAAGCCTGTGTTTATATCATCAAGTACGCTATTTGAAGACCAATTTGCCCAAAATAATTTAAAGTTACATCAGTGTAGAAGATTAGAATCCGTATTATTTCACTCCCCGGTTTCACTCTCATCTCATAATTGGTAATTTATTAAATAAATAAATTACTGCGCGGATTACACATAACAATAGGTCAATGAATCATCAAATTACACAGCACTGAGAATGCATGCATGAGCATGTGAGAGTTAAATATATTGGCTGGTAGGCTGAAAGGAGACTAACTTTAGACCTGTGGTTTAACCAGGTTAGTCCTACATGATGGAAACCGTTTTTTCCTTTTCCTTTCACATGCTTTAAAATTGGTGCTCAATGGGTAGAAAATTTCCTCATGGATGGTGGGGACTAGAAGGGCCCATCCTTGTGAAATTTTCCCACCTTTCCTTTAACTTTCACAAATTTTGAAAGGAAAACAGTCCATGTCATGTAGGGAACGAACCTTGTTACAACCCAGGTCAAGTTAGTCCTCCCTTTCATAACACCAGCCATAATCTGTTGTAAGCAATGTGCTCACAGAAATGAGTAGTGCACCATTTTAAACTGACAATTTTTTTTTGGGGGCTCTATAAAGTTTCTGAGGTGAGTCGGTAGCTCCTATCGGGGTCAAATGGGAGAATGGAGGATTTAGGGGATATCGCAAAAATTTTTGTGAGTGAGAGGGAACATGAACGTTTTCATCGAGAGAAGGAAACATGAACTTTTAAATGGGAACATTTTTTATAACAAGGGAGAAGTGATTTCTTTTTAATAGAAGCGCAGGGGGAAGGGAGATTTATTCCCTAAAAAAGTTTTGTTTCCTTCATTCCTCCCCTGTGCAAGTCATTCATTCAGTGATGTACAAGTACAACTCATTGAACTGTGTCCTGGTGGATAGCAGTAACTCATAGTGAATAAACCTGGATAGGTCCCAATCCTTTGCATGACAATGTGTGTCAGAGACATGATGTATCGAGAATGTTTAACATTTGAATATATAATATGTGAAACGATCTCATCCACCAAAGGAGGTAATAAGGAAAATTGAGTTAGCAACCAATAACTGACTGCAGGCATACCACGCTGAAACCCCCACATCCCATGACATAATTCCCACTCGCAGCAGTGCAATTGACATCGTAACACCGGATTTTGATCCAAGATCAAGTGTTTCGCATGCCCCGATCAAAATCGCTTGCTGCGACTAGAAGTTATCAGGTTAATATTTGTTACAAAGTTAATCCATTATCTTATTTTTTTTCTAGCTTTTCTTTTTGTTGCCTGCATCCCATAAGCCGAGTTAGATCAATCAACCCACATTTATAGAATTAATGTACATGACCTACCATGGTATTGGAAACAATGGGGAAATATTAGAACAGGGGGAAACAACACAGCAAAACCAATATTATTATCGTTTGGGTCAGATAGAGTTGTTGGAATGTGTGATACCACGCAATAGGCCGTTGGAATAAGTTTGAACTGCTTAGACTCTCTTACTGTAGTTTTGGCTATATTTTTCCGCCACAAAAAGAAAGGGAATGCTCATACGGTTTATATGAAGTCTAAAAAGTTAGATATGGAGGTGGAATCCAAATAAAGTGCATCTGCCAGTGATAGCACCAGAAACACAATTTCGTACGAGGGGAGGGAATGAATGATCATTTTGGGATGACCAATTCTGAGATTGTGCATAAGTGTTAATAAGTCTTATCCCCCAAAGTAAAATGCTAACATATTTTGGTACTCTAGGGGTCCTTTTTCGGGGGAGGGGAAGGGGGGGGGGGAGGGAGATGACCCAACTGTGGGAATCACCCCCTTTCTACTCCACTGGCATCACAAAAATAGAAATACAATTTCCTTACTTCCCCGAAGCATCTTCTGTACGACCCTTTACCATCAAAATGTAGCCTTAACCCCATGACTACATCCCCTTTCCTAGAGTATCTCAGATTGGATCATACTGATAAATCATGATCTAATGTCTCAAGACCAATCAAATAGACCTATCAGCTGCTGCAGTTTTCCTTACCACATCTCTGATTGGTAATTTTACCATTTTACATTCAGAATACCAATAAAAATACCAGAAATAATGCCCATGGGGTTAGGTTTTGTGATCAGTTAGTACAAGATGCATGAAAGGAATCAAGGGAGAGAGATTACATATTGCAGGTTTTATAAAGGATAGACTGTGCTTTTCTACACAGAAACACCAATTTGGTGGTACTACTAAAATTTTTTACATGCTCGCTGAGTCATGTGCTTCAGATAGTTTAAGGTCATGACTTGAATCGCAGAAAAAATGTCTGACCATCACATACCTCCATGCTTTTGAGTGATTAATTGATAGCTACAATTATACAGGCAAGGGATATTTTGGCAATTATATGGTAAAAGTTATGCAGAACAAACATGCTCTTTCAGTGCATGTTTTTTTTTCTGGCTGTTTTTTAGTCCTAAGTGGAACTGTGCTTCTCAATTGTTTATTTTCTATCCTTTGAGATACAACACGTTTAAGCAATATGAAAATCGCTTTCCACCTAGTTTTTGCTCCTTTAACATACTGAAAATGCTGAATTAATACTAGTAGAAACTCTCCAAAACACAGCAACTAGAAATCCAACACCAATTCTCGTCTGAAAAACCCACAAGGGATGTTAAGAAGCACCAGAAAAAATTAGCCGATGAGATCCTTCCGCTACACAGCCATTTAAGTGCAATCTGAGACAACATCCCACATGTTAGAACACTCATCACAACCCCTGTCTCTTCACTCTTTCACCTACACAACACAATGTGTTATCAAAAGTTGAGATTACACACCAACATTATCCAGTCTGTACCTAAACTAAGTAATAAATGCCCTTTGAAGGCTGACTCTTTTTTCTATAAGCTGTGACATAACTTCATGCTTCATTCAGTAAGGAGTATGTTTAAAAAGCCTATCAAAGCGGTGGACTTAAGACAACTACAACCAAACTTAACATCTGTAATTCTACTATTGGCAACAAAAACCCTTCCAGCGTTTATTTTGTCGTAGATGTGTTAGGAGAAGGAGGGGAAGAAAGTCCCAGTTTTAGAAGCAAAGAAACCGGGGTACCCGGGAGAAAACCGCGAGCAGAGTATAACTGGAAACCAAACAACGTGCAGAAATCGCAGGCCCGACTTAGGGTTGAACGGGACCACTAGTGATGGGAAGCGAGGGAAGACCCACTGTGCTAAACAGACACCCTTTAGATGTATTAGACATGCACTTGTTTTGTAACTTTGCATCCTTTGTGTTCCCAGATTGATGGGACAAAATCGTTACACATTCAACATTACAACACATTTTTGTGTGCAATTTCGTATGGTATCTATAAAATGCTCCTTTGAATACGTACATTTCTTCACATTGACATAGGCACTCCAGCGAAGGTTTACCGAACTTTGACCACGAAAAATTCAGCAAACATACTATAAGCCGGTAGCAGACCTACGTCGCAGAGCTTCCCCACGGGTGAAAACAAACAAAGGGGATGCCCAGGGAATCCCCGTACTGCAGTGAACAAAGTGTGCAAAAAATCAAAAATTACGATCACTGCACACGGCGAAACCTACACCTTCAGGATTCAGCGCGTAATTGAATGTTTATTGTTACGTCACATTGTGCTAGCATATTTTTGCCAAAAGCCGGGATTTTCCGCTTCTGGCCATACCCGATTCAAATCCCTACGCCAGATTGAAAAATTGACCCATGCTCACACAAAGCAAACGGTGACAACACATAATACCAATAACACAAATGCCGCATATTTTGTCCTCGATTACAAAAGATGAATGCCTCCTAGCTTGTAACCAAACAAAGTTTATCTCCAAAGTTTCTACACAAGCAATGCCACAGCTAATAACTTATTCATATTCCCATAGATTTGTTAACTAAATACCAATGCCAACTGTCAAAAATGCCAACATCCTCATAGATGCCCGCCATCTTGCGGCAGAATCCTTGGGCACCGATCAGAGACCAAAACCAGTTTTTCATGTATATCCTCCACTACAACTACAAATTATGAAATGGAATAATCACGATGCAAGCAGTGGGCGGAAAAATGCAATATCCGGCAAGCGTGTCTTTGACGTACTTCCAACATTTTTGGTATGTTTCTTGACCACAATAAGCAATCTCATCACAGACTTTTGCAGATCAATTTTTTGGACGCATTTTTTTGGCCCCACAACACAATGTTTGTTTGAGCTAATGTTATACCGCAGGCTGATGGGCAGCCCAAGGCATAACCACCACGCTACAGACAAACCAATTCATGAACTTCTAACATAGCACGGTGTCAACATGATGAGGTCATGTGCCGTATACATTGGGACGGTTAATTAATCATTAATGAGCTCATTCGCATATTTTTTGAATAAGAAAAAGCCTAATCCACTCTACAGACTAAACCGATTACTCATATGAATTTCTATGATATAGGTTGAATGAGTCAAATTTCTTTGTGGGAAGAGGGAAGATTTAGTAGCTCATGATGCGGCCATTAAGTATTTAAATTACAATATCATCTTCAATGAAAGAAGTTGCTAGGAAAGCAATGCCATCACCAAACACGTCGCACCCCACCACCTTAAAATCAATCTCTCTCCCAATCCATCAACAGCCACCAGACACCCAAGCCTGAAAACAACAAATAAACTGTCAAACTTATCCTTACCAACGCCGTTTAACAGGGGGCACTCCTTATGCCGCGAAATATGGGCCGATCTGGGCCTCTGTGGACGGTACAGACCCTTTGATTGTGCGCCCAGCAGATTGCGATTTACATTTTTCCTTTCCTGATACTGCTATTTCACACATTTCTTGAATGGCGGCCAACGCCGCTGCCGGGACCCGAGTGACCGAACATGAACTCCCTTCTTCTTCTGGGCTGACTGGTGCTGGTATCTGCTTTGTGGACCCTGTAATATACATAAAATATATCTTATAAATTTAAAGCATCCCATGCAAAGCCAGTGTACTATATGAATTTTAAATAATTTATTTCATTCTTTTCTTCATGAACCATATAACTCTATTAAAGTTAAAACTGGCAGCAAATTAATCCTCAAACACTTACTTTTTATAAGTTTAAAGTTGGTACTTTGGCTATCTTTTCACTGAAGTTAACGAACGAATAGAATTGGGTTTTGGCCGCTTGATACTGAACGTCCACAGAGTTATCAGTCTCGAACAAAAGACCCGGATGTTGTACGTAAACAATGCATTGGCACCGTCAAAGGCATGCAAACCTGGCCAATTTCATTCTCATTTTACCAACATTTATGATTTCAATTCATATCAATTTCCACCACTCAATGAAGAAAATGTTACACAGCAAATAAATATTAACACAAGCCACAGGAAGTTTAAAGACATTGTCGGCGGTCATGAGTTCTTTGAGAATTTGTTTGACAGCGATAACGCGGAATGTTCAACAAAAGGTACAACGAACTTCATGCATCTCTCTTCCCAATCTCTTCGATCTTTGCCAAAACAACCTAAAAATGTAACAACTGACAGCAAAATGAATCAGGTACTAGTACATTTGGCAATTATTGGCTGATCATTAAGTGATCTCAAGTATAAAATCAGTTCTAAACAACCCCAATAAAGAACAAATTTGGATCTCGGCCTACCACTTTTCTGCTAGGTATCACCCAGTGAAGTACATGGGCGAAGCTTGAAGCATCAAGCGTGTATCCCGGGGGCTTGGGCCGCGGTCCGACTCGCTGGCGTTTGTATAATAATCCAGCGTGCTATCTATCCCGCGTGCTATAATAACAACTGTCTACCACAGCGTTTGAAAGACTGGAGCTACCGCACTATACCGCACCCGCAAGCCCGGAACCGCAAAGTAATATACTTTTACAGTAATATTTTAACTTGAAAAAAGTAATATTCTAAAGCCGGTTAAAGCTCCTCGAAATAACGAGAACTGACGATTCGATCAGTGCCCCGGCTCAGGGCAGTCTCCTTTTCGGCTAACATGCGAATCGGGACTAAGCTTGTGTGACTGTGTCACAGCATAAATATCGTCCAAGTTCTGATACACAACATAAAATCCACCATCTTATCTCCTCGATTGATTCGGAGGGGGGACCTAGCAACCTGTTATTATGTACAACTATCATTTTGTTTTAACTGTTTGTTTTCTGAAGCTATATTAAAATTAGTTTTAGTACCAGTGCCGCGTCGGAGTTGTGACATTCATCCCTCAAATCTCCGGTCCCCACAAGTTCCATCTCTCTCGCGGTCATGTCCATCTAGAACCACCATAGTTAGCGAGTTTTGCATTAAGTCATATTGGTCCCCTTTAATATTGCGAAGTAATACATCTATAGAATTTTACCCCCTTTTTTAATTAATAATTAGGGTCTATGATATATTACATAGCTAAACTTATTACTGTACAGTTCGAATTCTTTCGTACCAGTTTCATGGACGGTGGTAGTAAAAAAAAAACACCACAGCTACCCGTTTTTACATTTTCTAAAACATTTTGTCATGGATTAGCGCGGAATTCGCCTTTTCCGTTTGTGAACTTTATTTTTACTGCATTTTAAACCAATAAAACTCAACATCAAAATACGCCTTAATTTGTAACAAAATGCAATGATTTAGAATATAATTTTTAAATGCTGCCAGACTGTACAACTTCAATTAAGGCTGGCACACTACTTAAAATGGGTGATACTCCACACACGTCACGTCCGGTTGCCAACATTTTGATTTTTCAAACCTTGTTTTTTTGGTGTTTTTGTTTGATGTGTTTGAATCGCCTGAACTTTCTTCCGAATGAGTGCAAACTATAACAACGTTGCTTATCTGTCCCCTTTATTTTTAGCTTTAATATTTAACATAAAACATGTGGGGGCTTTGCTGTGGACCTTTACTTAAGAATCAATTGGTGGGGTGTCTAGAAACCCTCAATTTAGATGTCACCCATTGGTTTAACACATAACCAACAAACATCTACAAAAGAATTCTAATGTGTAATATTTTAACCAGCAAATTTCCTTGAATTTTTCGCTTAATTTGTTGTAGAACACCTATCAAGCCATTCTAAGGTTTTCACAAGTACAAAAGAATTGCCTGTTGTCCTAATCAACCCTATTTATAGAGAAAGTATGCTTGTATTTTTTTGTTGTTCTGACTCAATACCCAAGCATCTTTTTTTTATCAAACAATGATTCCATCTTCACAGCTTATTACTACTTCGGGTGTAATTGATATACAATATTCCAACTGCAACACAAAAAAAGCAAGTTTAAAAAAAATTGGGGGGTATTTTTTTTTCTGGCATGCCCCTTGGGTTTCACATTGACATCACGAGTAGGGTGTATTGTACCGAAGGCCACTCTACAGGACAATGTCCTAACATAAGACTTACTGCAAAAATGGATTGAGGGAAAAAAGAAAACACTTTTTTTGTAGACCTACCAAAGCTTTGTTGCTCCTGAATAGCCCTCATACCGGAAATTGGGTCCTTTGGCACGGTCGCTTGTAGTCCCGATGACATGGCCGATAACTCCCGAAGCTGTAAAACACACACAAACATTGAAATGAGAGTTTGGGATGTTTTCAATTTAGACTGATATAATGCTTGTCAAAAATGAAGGCAAGTTTTCAACTTGGTTTAATCAATTAAACAGTTTAAGAAGTTGCTGCATATTTATTTTGGTTCCTGGTTTAATTAAAACACATGCAATAAACTATTGTAAAAAACTTATTATTTACGGGACTTTTTAGTTAATCAGCAACATGGAAAGAATGCGGTCATGCTGAAGAGGACAATAGCTTAAATATTTGTAAACTGCATTTTAATTGGTTATTTGAAATGGAAACATTATGAAATAACCAATCAGAAATGCTGTTATGAAAGTGATCTGGGATTATGCATACTTTTCAATATGTCAGGTACTCACCCAACGACTTATATATACAAGCGTATTCTCCACAAACGGCGTAACCAAAATCGAGGTGCCCAAAAGTATTATAATGAGCATTTTTTTTTTTTTTTTTTTTTTTTTTGTAGACCTTACCAATGCTTTGATTGCTCCTTGAATAGCCTCATACCAGGAAATTGTCTCTTTGTCACTGTCTGCTTGTAGTAACGATGACTGGCCTGATAACTCCCGAAGCTGTAACACACACAAACATTGAAATGGATGATGTTTGGATGTTTTCAATTTAGATCTGATATAATGATTGCAAAATGCAATAAACTATAGTTGTAAAAACTTATTATTTACGGGACTTTTTAGTTAATCAGCAACATGGAAAGAATGGCGGTCATGCTGAAGAGGACAAGAGCTTAAATATTTGTAAATGCATTTTAATTGGTTATTTGAAATGGAAACATTATGAAATAACCAATCAGAAATGCTGTTATGAAAGTGATCTGGGATTATGCATACTTTTCAATATGTCAGGTACTCACCCAACGACTTATATAGACAAGCGTATTCTCCACAAACGGCGTAACCAAAATCGAGGTGCCCAAAAGTATTATAATGAGCATACGCACTTCATTATCATAGTTTTGGGCACCACCATATTTGGTTTACGTATCGTCGTAATTGGAAAATCCTTATGCATATTTATGAGACACGCGGTATTTTAGGTACATCACACTTTAGCGAGTGAAAACAACAATAACAACTGATGCCACATGCTATCACTCGGACTCTAATATCTCTTTTCCTAAGCAAAATTAACGGGTCATCAGGAGACTTTTTGTGCATTAGGAATGCAGGAATCTTTTTAGAGGCATGGTTTCTTCCATCGACTGGTTTTCGCATAATTATTGCAGAAAAATCGGCCGATCAGACAATGGAACACTGGGGAAATGCAACACTGATAACATAACGCGTGACGCACAGATTTGTTGGTGCCTATGCTTGTGCAGTAACAGCGATGACGCACGGCTGGTTGCGCAACAAGAAGGATGGCGCGCGAGGTGTGAGAGAAATCGGTTACGTTGCTGGTCTACTTAATAACACAAGTGTTTCCCCTCTTGGTTTATATTCTAGCTGTATGTACTCACCTCAAATACTAATGCTTTCCTTCCTTGTCTGTGTTTAGGCATCTCTACTTCAGCGCCCCATAAGGCTGTACTGTAATCAGGTGTGCCGAGGGGAGAGCCAGCTCTCTGTGTAAGAGACAGATAAAGTGTTAAAGGCACTATCAGTGATTTGCTAAATCCAAAAATAAAAAAAATAAAAAATCAGATTTTTGAATGTCTGTAACAAGTACAGGTATCCTAACATACCCTACAAGTGATAATAATAATAAGTGATAAAGGCCAAGAAAAAAAAAGTTTGTCTCGGAAGACTGCGCGCATTTTGTAATAAAATTGGATTGATTCACCCCAAGTTTATTGGTTGAGCTATGAGTTGCAAAAATATTGGGCGAGACGCAGTCGAGCCCAATATTTTAAAACTCATAGCGAGACCAATAAATATTGGGTGCAAATCATCCAATTTTATCATTATCATGTGTAGGATCCGATATTATCGCGTATTGGACACCTCAAAGTATGATGTTTAAAATTGGTCTCTGACAGCATAATTTTTATAATTTTTACTAATTTTAAATTTTAAAACAAATATCCAGAAAAAAATGAAAATTCGGCCGCAAAGCAGCCGAAAAAATGAAATAAAAGAACATTTTAAAAAATCCCGCATTTCGCATTAGCATTTTTCTTAAAAAAAATGCGCATTTCGCATTAGCATTTTTCTTAAAAAAATGCGCATTTTGCATTGCCATTTTTCACATTTCTTCTGAGACAAACTTTTTTTTGGCCTAAGACCAAAAGCAGCCTAATAAGGACATAATCAGATATTTTAGTCATTAGCGTCCATATGGCCACTTTATATTACAACACATAATTGAACAGAGATTCATATCTTTGAATGCTGCCGTTTTCTTCTTTTTCTATCAATTTTGCAGTTGGAAAAAATAACTTCTGAGATTCCTACAGACTTGTCCTTCATTTTTAAGCTATTCCTGCAAATTACCATTGGCCAATTCCATGAAAATGGTGCATCTGCATGGAATTAAAGTTTACTTGATGCTTCCAAATTATTGCTTCCTGTAAAGTAGACTAACTAGGCAGCCCGGGGGGGGGGGGGGTTTTTTTTTTTTTTTTTTTTTTTTTTTTTTTTTTTTTTTTTTTTTTTTTTTTTTTTTTTTTTTTTTTTTACTCAAGAAGTGGACCCGAACCTATACCTCTCCTTCTTGCAATATAATGACCCATATTTCGGGCCATACTTACACCAAATAGTTCATGTCTGCCAGAATTTCCTTTCGTAACAGCAGAACTGCCAAATCAAATACCCCGGGCAAATACCCAGCGTGTCTTTGCTTCGCGACTTGGTGTAATGTTGAAGGCCACAACGAAAGTCGCATGAAACCAGCGGCAGACGTAAACAAACCAAGATTACGATAATTATGATGACTAAATAAGTTTGCAAAATCAATACGATGTTGAATTCTGCGTAGAGCTGACTACGTTCACGGACTATATATCACCATCACGGATGTGTACCCAAAATTATACCAACAACATCAAATCAACACCGATAATTATACCATTATTGTGTGAAAACAAAGGGGTCATAATTATACCAGTGTGAAAAAAGGGGTCATAGTTATACCAGACGGCTGATTTTTTTTTTTTTTTTTTTTTTCCCCGGGCTAGGCAGTCAGAAACAACTTTTGCTTTTTGTGTTCTGTAATTTGATTTATTTTTATGCCAATTTGAAGTTTTAGGGAACTGGAATCAGTAGAAGGAAGCACCGACACATCTTTTCTTGATAACATATCTATCTGCCTCTTCCATTACTCTCTGTGATGAATTTGACCCCAAAATATTTCTTTTTATCTTTCACGTGTTGGTTGTCATAGAAACGGTAGCTTTTAACTTACCTCAGCATTTTTTTGGTCTCTGTAGAAAACTAATGTTGAGCCTGTGAGGACAGCAAAAGAGTTGACAAATTTAGGTTTCGCCGACCTCCTCCCATCTTCTATCTTTGCACGGTTTAGAACGCCCTCTTTTTCCCTGGCCATGGTAACTGGTGACAGCTCGTTCCCGTCTATGTCGGAGTATCTCCTTTGGACATTCTATTGCATAACAAGAGTAAAAAGAATACGCTTTTGATTTTCAATTTATCTACACTACCCAATTTCTAAGATATAGCAGGATACCTACTCTTCATACAGGATGATTACTGAATGACCTTTTGAATGACCTTTTGAATGACCTTTCACCCCTTAGCAAAGATGCTCACAAAACATCACACTGATGCTTCTATCACCATACCAAATCAGGGGAGGGCGGCCAAGAAATCCAAATTTCAGACGTCGCCATTGGTTTAACACATAAAAGCGAAATCTTGACGAAAAATTCTGAAATTTTTTTATGTTGTCAAGGAATATTTTCTTATTCCAAAACCGTTAGAGTTGAAGAATCAACTCCACTGGAAGGGTTATTTCTGATTTTTTTTGTATAACAAACGAGGACGTGGTCGTATGTGGGTCATGGGAACACCCATGACCGACCCACATCAAAGAACCCAAATTGGTTTGTGGTTTGCACTCAGTATTGCTGTAATTTCTTTTGACATTTTTGGTGAGTTGCTATGATGAATGAGGCTTGGCTGCCACCGCCTGATACCAAATTTTATATTGATACATCAGAGCATGGTGAAACACCTAACCAAACAAACTCCTTTTTTAGTATTTAGTACATTTCCATAATCTATACTGGCTCTTACATATAAAAATACAGCATTCACCGAATGCATGTGTCGTCTGCCACTGCAGTTTGTGAATGGGTACAAAGGTCATATGAATTCACCAAGGTCACATACGTCACATGAGGTCACCAAAATGTGGGACACTACCCAAGGACCACTGTATCTAAAAGTGATGAAAAAAAAGTGGGCAATTATGTTTTAGGTCCCTATGTTTGGACAGATACCTGCTGAATTTTGCAGAGGTAATAGCTCTTTCATGTTCCTTCTCATATCAGTTGTCAAAATTGTGTCGCCACTGCTTAAAATTGCTCTAAAAACAAAAAAGACAATTTGTGTGGGGTGAACAGCTGTGACACACTACCAAAGCAATCCCTATGGCTGGTATTCTGAAAGGGAGTCTAACTCTAGACCTGGGTTTAACCCGGGGTTAGTCCTACATGAGTTGAACTTTTTTCCTTCCAACATACTCTAAAAATGTGCTGTAAAGGGTGAGAAAATTCCTCATGGATGGGCTGTTTCAGCCCATCCATGAGGGAGTTTCTCACCTGTTACATTTAACTTTCACAGTATTTTGAAAGAAAAAAGGTCCACTCTTGTAGGACAAACCCTGGTTAAACCCGGGTCTAAAGTTAGACTCCTTTTCAGAATACCAGCCTATGTGTCACTTGGTTCACAGATGGCACAGAAATGCTGATAATATGAAGGTTCCCTGGGCATCTGCATATGACCCAAGTTCTGTAGCAATTGGACTTTTACTTCTCAAATGAGAACCTTTCTCCAAAACTTAACCTTTGAAAATATGGGCAGCCAGCCGGTCACACGGTCAGTCAAATTGAGGACTGGTAGGTATGTGTCCAGAAAATCATTGCAGCCAACACAAAAATAGAGATTCAAGGTAGAAACGGTACTATAATTTGTTCGGTCTTGAGTTTGGGGTGATGTCATGACGCGACTTTGCATTCGCTCTAGCATTTGGATTGCGCCGCCTTTGTTCACGTGCGTAAATGCTGCAATTCCAAGGTTGACGTGTGCATTTCTCGGGTTCAAAACCTAACCCGCGCAGTGATGTCACCCCAGAGACGTCACTTGAGATCGAACAGAGTATAGATCTTAATTCTGACTTACCAGTACTAAATTACTATCTGTCGGAATTACTGGCCTTTGGCCAGAAGACAGTGTAGGAGCACCAAAGGTACCAGTTCCGTAGACGGTTGTAGGTCGCGGCACATCGCCGCTGCGACTATTCCGTAATCCCGCCTTCAGTTGTGATGATTGGGTTTCGTCTTCAGACTGTTGCCGCCTCAATTGAGTTGGAATCTGTTGAAATGAAGAAATTGGTACTTATAAATTTAAGGGACACCTCCAGAACAACAAGGAACGATTTATAGGAAGAAATCTGACCTTTGATGCAGGAGGAAACAAAAGTTTTCGACGAAAGCCTGCGAGGACGGGTATGGACCAGCAACCAAATTCACATACAACACTGACTCAACTGGGAATCGAACCTGGGCCACATTGTGTAATAATAATTATAATTATTGTATTGAAATACCTGTCTGTTTGCACATGAGCATACACACACGCACATAAGCATGCACGTATATGCATGTACACACATACAAAGCCCATTTCTTCATGGTAGTTAGCAGGCAGCTACCACCGAATAGACATGGATTACCTACATCATACTTCTTTTTTTGCTATGGTTTCATGTCTCTTCCATGGCATGAAAAAGTGGGGAATTTGGGAAGCTTCTTCCTAGGAAATTTTGGTATTTGGAGGGAAATGTAGAATTTGGAGGTAAATTGTACCTTTTGTACACAAAAACATAGAGTGTGATCTTCATCAAAGGCATTTGATGAAGATCCTGCTAGGATCGAAACGTCCAGCCCACACTCTAGTATACAGTTTACCTACACAGGCTATTTTTGTGGAGAAGCAGTGGTAACAGCATTTAAGTACTATTTTTGAAAAAAAACATATACATTTGGAAAAAAATTTGGAGCTGGCTTCCCGGAAAGGAATAAACACTTTTTTCATGGCCCTGGTCTCTTCCCTATATTACTCACACGGCATAAGCTTAATATTGCAATTAGATTGATACTGGTCCTTTCAATTTCTTAAGATATTGTGCATATTCTATATAGCTTATAGGATTTTGAAAAATCTAGAAATGTTGATTTGTCGATAGGAGTGGAAGTCGCGGAAGGCCATTATTAGTCATGACTCCTTTAATTGACGAAGTCGCCTGAGCCTAATTAGTACATTACATCAAATAACTCAGATTCGCGAATAAAAAGATTAGGATTGTTGTTTGTTGTTTGCCTATATCATGTTATATGGATGGGAAGTCGGTTCCCCAATATTTTGCGAGTGGATGTGGGCTGTAGTAAGGTTAAAAAGACTGGGGAAGCCCATCCAATATGACACAATATTAGAAGCCCACAAAACAATAAATCATTTTATTCTCATTATATTAGGATTGATGAATGATCTTTCATTGAGTCAGTGGCTGCAACACCGAGCCATGACCAAAGGTAACCGTTGCAAAAAAGTCGGTTGATGGCCCGGATTTCTGACAAAATGGCAACAAAAAATGCACCGGGGGGTGGGGGGGGGAGGGAGGGCCGATTAAAACATGCTTGATGTGGTTGATTTCCCATGGAATTTGGGGAACTGGTACGTGGATTAACTATGACAGTCTCTGTCTCGGTTACATTACACAATCTCCTCTTAAACCTCAGTTCAATCATGGACAGGAATAGAGGGAAGGACCAAACAAACACACTAGTTTTCAAGACCGGCTTATTCGGGCTTAAGATAATGCGATAACACCCTCTCAGTCAGGAGGGCGGCTGCCTTCCTTGAATTTTATTTATTGAACATCCAATTCCTATAAATTTGGTACCTACAGTTTAGCTAGATTATTAACTTACTCTTTTCCATGGGTTATCAAAATATGTAGAAAATAATGATGCACGATCACTATGACATAATAAGGTAATAAAGTTTAAAAAACTGCCTAGAGGAAGAAACATGATATTTGCAAATTTACTGGCTCAAAATAATATTTAACACTTAAACATTTGTCCATCATTTAGAGCCATTATGACGTCATTATGACATGTTAGTATGTTGTAACTCATTTGGTATCAAGGAAAGAGGAGGAGCCTTACTATCTATTGCAACTAAAATCAAATGTCGGTAATATTTTCTGCTGTCGTACTAGGCGTGTGTATTTCCCTCCTGAAAGGGGGGGGGGGGGGCAATGGCATAAATTTCTTTTTGACCTTGGGGGATGGGTGATGAAAATTTATGGATGAAATGGGGTTGCTGAAAAGATCCATTACTAGCAAATGTGGGGGGGCTCTTAAAAGGTTTGCATTTAGAGCTAAAATCATAAATAACTTGGAATTGACCAAAATGCGCACAAAGTGGCACCAGAAATTTACCATTTTTAAACTATTATGGTAAAAAATATGAGGTCACTATTTAGAAGGTCAAAACAGTGACACCCCATGGGTATCAACATTGGGGGTATGATTGTGTTGACCACCCCCCTAATCAAAATATTTTTGGGGATATATCCCCCATCCCCCACGGGATTTACGAGTAGGGGGGGTGATTGCCACACCCTTACCATTACCTTTCCTATACCCGGGTAGTGTTTTAATGGGGGGGGGGGAATGAAACGGAGATAAAGTGTCAATTGGTACCTTAATAAACCAATTTGACACCGGGTTTTGGTGGGCGAAAGAATAGAAGAGAGCGGTAACAACAACCCATCCACCCCCCTCGGAAGACGAGGGGTAATAAATTTATCCATTTAATGAGGTATAAAGTATGACTTATCAACATTCATATTTCAGACGAAACTGACATTGGAATCCGTTCGACATGGTATCGGCTTACAAACAGCCACAACGGTACGGTAAACAAATTCAAATAACCGGAAGTTAAAAAAGTGAAAATATACAATTTTGTGCGGTTTTCGATTGTACAATTCCACGTGTGGTCGCGCTTGGGCACCAGTTCAGAAGTATACATTGTTAAAGGTACAGTGAACTTTCAAAACACCGTTTTCAAGAGTCGGAAGTGATCGGAACATTTTCACAAGATTTTTTTTATTTTGTAACAAATTACGGGTCACCAAAATCATCCAAAATGCAGCTTATTTCTACAGTCGTAGATCCACAAGGAATGACGGATTTGATGGAGTTTTCGGTATGTCTGAAAAAATTATCCTCTTGGTGTCAAACAACTTGCCAAAAAAAGTGAAAATGAAAAGTGAATTGTACTATGCACTTTCAAAACACACCTACAGTAAGGGGTCACAACATCCGGTTCAAATAAAAGTTTTTTGTGGACAGCTTTTCCACATAGTCACTGCATCGACCACGGCAAAAGAGCTATGTTCACAAACGTTCCGGGGATGCCACATGAATACCCATGAGTGCCTAGATTTTGCAGAGGTGAATGGGTAAGCGAATTAGGTAAATTGGTGGTTTTCGCGTTGTTCGTTCCTTCTCTTATTAGGTCCATGGTTCAATACAGCTTAATACAAGATAATTATGGTAATAAATATTGAATTCCACAAATCTGTTTGACGTGTGCGTTTCTCGGGTTAAAAACCTAACACGCGCAGTGACGTTACCCCAAACGTGAGATCGAACAGAGTATAGATCTTAATTCTTACTTACCAGTACTAAATTACTATCTGTCGGAATTACTGGGCCTTGGCCAAAGACAGTGTAGAGCACCAAAGTACCAGTTCCTAGACGGTTGTCGGTCGCGGCCATCGTCCGCTGCGACTATTCTCGTATCCCGCCTTCTTTGTGATGATTGGGTTTCGTCTTCAGACTGTTGCCGCCTCAATTGAGTTGGAAATCTTTGAATGAGCAAATTGGTACTTATAAATTTAAGGGACACCTCCAGAACAACAGGACGATTTTATAGGAAGAAATCTGACCTTTGATGCAGGATGAAACAAAGTTTTTCGACGAAAGCCTGCGAGGGGACGGGTATGGACCAGCAACCAATTCAACATCACCTGACTCAACTGGGAATCGAACCTTGGTCACATTGGTGTAATAATAATTATAATTATTGTTTGAATACCTGTCCTGCTTTGCACATGATCATACACACTCGCACTAAGCTGCACGTATATGCATGTACACACCTACAAAGCCATTTCTTCATGGCAGTTATCCGGCAGCTACCAACCGGTAAAAAAAGAACATGGATTACCTCTCATACTTTTTTTGCTATTGTTTTCAGTCTCTTCTCATGGCATGAAAAAGTGTGGGATTGGAAGCGTCTCTAGGAACTTTTGGTATTTTGAGGGAACTGAGAATTTGGAGAAATTGGACCTTGTACACAAAACAGAGTGTGATCTTCATCAAAGGCATTTGATGAAGATCCGGCATGATCGAAACGTCACCCACACTCAGTATACAGTTTCCCTACACAGGCTATTTTTGTGGAGAAGCAGTGGGTAACAGCCTTTACGTATGTTGCAAAACATATACATGTTGGAAATTGGCAGCTGCCTTCCTGGGAAATAAACATTTTTTTCATGCCCTGGTCGCTTCCCTATATTACTCACATGGAATAAGCTTAGATGCTAAATTAAATGATATTGTTTCCTTTCAATTTCTTAAAAGATATTTGCATACGTAATGTCTCTAATAACGCCCCCCTCTAATTAACGCCCCACTATTTTAATGAAAAATAAAAACCCTCAATTAAACGCCCCCACGTTTTAATTGCCGAAGGTCGGCCTGAATCTCACCAATTTCCACAACCAACAAGTAACACTCTACTTACAGCCCGATACCCTTTGAAGTGTAAGATTTGCAAAAACTGCAACGCATCTTTTAATGCCAATATTTGTGCAATGATACATATAAGCTATTAGTATAGCGGTAAAATATCAGCGACGTTCGTCTGTGGGGCGCGGCCATATATTAGAAGGACAACATGTTTTTTGTATCCTATGTTCTGAAGAGCACCGGTACAATGCCATATAGGCTAGCTGCCAACTGTACTAGTAGGGATACTATATTGTGTAATTGTTTTGAAGTTGCAAAATACAGAAGTACGAATTGCCGAATTACCCCTAAAATATGGTTAAGAAGAGAGCAAATAATAAATATTATAACCTTGAATTGATAAACGGCTGCATAACTAGACTACTATTTGACCCAATGACCAATAAATAATGACCCGATCTCCTTTGACCTTGGTCGGTAATTACATCGTAAGAGCTGTTTGTTTGATTGGAAGCTCTGTAAACAATACGGGAATTTCCAGGTCGTACCATCCACTCAAAATGGTAGTTTCACCGCGTTTCGCGCAGTATTCCTCGGTGCTAGCACAAGGTTCGCTATGTACCATTTGTGCAACTATGAAATTGATAGTTAAAGGTCCCGTGCTCCGATCGCTAATAGCCTCGTCCCCAGAAAGCCCAGATTTTACCGTAAGTGGCACATTTTGGATATCAAAGAAAGCTCTATTTTTCTCATTTACCCTGTGTAAATCTTAGGGCCAAAGGATGTTTGGTTTTGGAAGTAAGGATCGAAAATGTACCCCAAGTTTGGTCGACCAATTTCATTTTAACACAGTACTCTATGGGGCTTTCGAAATCACTTTTCTGCTCTCACATTAAAACGCATTGAAATATCTATGTGAAACTTAAGTGGGGTTTTGGGTGAAAGGCCAATCTATCAAGATGGAAACCTCCATATCCATATTTAAATCGGCCATCCCCCTTAAGAGTAAAATTAGGGAAGTAAAGGAAAGAAATCAGCAAGAAACAATGTTTTTAAAAGAGGAAATATACAGCTCAAAATCTGGAATGGATTGGTAATGTGCGGTCCTTAGTGTGATAGCTGATTTTGGCCACTGCATGATCGCTGGAGTTGATCGACAAGTAGACTAACATCCTGGGAGACAGGTAAGGTAACCCACGACAGCCCGCGAATCATACTTATTTTGCACAGTGGTCGGGGGCGTCATATTTGCGAAAAGGTTGAAACTCACAAAACAATCGGGACCTCAAATACGGATTTCTGAGTACGGAAAGGTAATTTTAAAAGTTGGCGCTTCTGCAGAGGTGCTGCCGATGTTTTTTTAATGTAAATAAATGGAAAAAATATGACTCAACTAAACTCCCCCTTTGAAAAATGCAACGCCCCGGGGCGTTTATTATAGATATCGGTATTCATAGATAGCTCATTATAGGTATTTTTGCACTCTAGAAAATAGTTTAGTTTGTCAGCATAGGAGTTGGAGTCGCGACAGGCATTTTAGTCATGACTCCTTTTAGTTGACGAAGTCCCTAAACTAATTGCTATTACATCAAATAACTCATGATTAGAGAATAAAAATATGATTGTTTATGTTGGCCTATATCTTTTGGATGGGCAGTCCCAATATTTTGAGCATGTGTCGTTGTAACTAGGTGTAAAACTATTGACTGCCCATCCAACATGACACAATATTAGCTAGGCTAAACACACATCATCTTTTATTCTCATTCTAATTAGGATGACTTAATTTATCGTTTCCTTGAGTCAGTGGCTTGCAAAAGAGCCCTGACCAAAGACTTTGCATAACAGTTAGTTTGATGGGGATGTCTGTACATGGGCATCAAATGCAACCGGGGTGGGGGGATACACAGGCTTGCATGATTTGGGATTTCTAGTCCAATGGAAATTTGGGGAACTGGTACGTGGATTAACTATGACAGTCTCTGTCTCAGTCTTCATCATTACAAATCTCATCTTAATCGCAGTTCAAACATGTACGTAATAGAGGAAGGACCACAACAACCACAGTTTTCAAAGACCGGCTGAAGATAATGCGATAATCACCCTCTCAGCAGAGGGCTGACTGGCTTCGCTTGAATTTTATATTTATTCAACATCCATTCCGATAAATTTGGTACCTACAGTATGGCTTAGAATTTATTAACTTTACTCTTGCCATTGGTAATCAAATATGTAGAAACTAACGATGACGTCACTATGACGTCATAAGGGAATAAAGTTAAAAATACTGCATATAGGAAGAGAAACATTGATATTTGCAAATTTACTGCTCAAACCATAATTGTTACCACTTAAACATGTTCTTCATTTAGAGACATTTGACGTCATTTGACATTTTAGTTATTTGTGGTGACTCATTTTGGTATCTAAGGAAAGAAGAGGACCTACTATCTATTGCAACTAAAATCAAATGTCTTTGATATTTCTGTGTCTACGAGGCGTGTTGGTATTTTCCCCCCTGAAGGGGGGGGGGGCAATGGCATAAATTTCTTTTTGACATTGGGGATGGGGGTGATGCAAATTTATGGATAAATGGGTTGCTGAAAAGATCCTTACTACACATGTGCGCTCTTAAAATGCCATTAGGAAGAAGCTAAAATCCATTAAATATAATTCAAAAAAGAAAAAAATAAAAAACTTAAAAAAAGCAAAAATTTTACCATTTTTAAACTATATTATGGTAAATATTAGTGGATTTTGGGTCCAAAACTGTGAAAATGGGTATCACAACTTGGGGGTATGATTGTGTTGACCACCCCCCTCTCATCAAAATATTGGGGGGATATATCCCACACCCCCGGTAATTTACGCGTATGGGGGGGGGGGGGGGTGATTTGCCACACCCTTACCCTTACCTTTCCTACCCCCTCTTTATTGTTTTTAATTGGGGGGGGGGGATTTTTTTTTTTTTTTTTTTTTAATTGGTAATTAAATTAACTCTTTTGACACCGGGTTTTGGTTGTGGCTAAAAGATAGAAGTGAGCGTAACAACCCCCCCCCCCCGGAAGACGAGGGTTAATTATTTATAATTTATACATTTAACTTAGGTATAGAGTATGACTTATATCAAATTCATATTTCAGGACGAAAAACTGACATTGGAAATCAGTTCGCCAAAAAAAAAAAATGGGTATCGGGTATCAAACTCCAACGGTACTAAATGCAACATAACCGGAAGTTAAAATATTACAATTTGGTGGGTTTTCGATGTTGAATTCCACGTGTGGTCGCGCTTGGGCACCAGTTTCAGAAGTTTCTACATTGTTACACAAGGTACATTGACTTTCATAACACCGTTTCCAAGAGTCGGAAGTGATCGGAACATTTTCATATGATTTTCACAAGATTTTAACAATTACGGGTCACAAAACCCCAAAATGCCAGCTTATTTTCTACAGTCGGAGCTCCACAAAGGGAATGACGATTTGATGGAGTTTTTCGGTATTTTCTTAAAAAATATCTCCTCTCTTTGGGTCAACAACTTGCCAAAAAAAGATGAAAATTGAATTTACTATGCACTTTCCAAAACCCCTACAGTCAGGGGTCACACATCCGTTCAAAGTAACAAAGTTTTGTGGACATTTTTCCCCGTAGTCACTGCATCGACCGCGACAAAGAGATATAGAAAAAATTTTCACAAACGGTCTCGGTGTAGGCACATGAATACACATCGAGTGCCTATCTTTTTGGTCGAGATGAATGGGTATCGAATTAGGTAATTGGGGGTTTCGCGTTGTTCGTCCTTCTCTCTATTAGGGCCATGGTCAGTACAGCTTAGTACCAGCTATTATGGAATAAATAAATTGACTTTCACAATCTGTTTTGAGTTTAGTGGATTAACCGTTGCTGCAAAATAGTGTATTTCCAATAATGTCATTTATATTTAATAGTCATTCCCAAGGCCTAGCCTTTAGTCAAGTCTGTGTTGGGGAACGTTCGATATGCCGTAAGAGCCCCTCCTAAACCGTTAAGTCGTTGAAAAAGACTCGCACTTGGGTTAACGCCATAATACAGTTGATGCATTTTGAATTCACTGTTGCTGTTAGGTTGCCATGTCCTATCCCCCCTGAAAGTGCACTTACAACAAACTTCCTTTGCTTCCACACAAACTTAAAAATCAGCAAATTCACTTTTTGCCAAATCTTGCATGAGCAACAACATTACAAACAAACATCACAACCAAAAATTATAACACACTCCTGCATTTAAATAAATCTATAGTCACCGTAAGAATTCTGAACATTCTAGTCAAGAATAATTTTCAAAAGAAATATTCTTCATACAATACTGTGAAATACTCAAACATTTTTTCCCCACAATATTTTTGTTTTCAAAGCTGCTTTCGAATCCATTGCTGGGATCTCCTGGTTTCCTACACATTTGCAAAATTCATCAGATGGAATGAACCATGGTGTATTTCAGGTCTTGCTCATATGAAAAAACAATTACTTGGACTTCATGGTCAGCATTTAGGGGTCAAAACCTTTTAAAAAAAGTCAGGGAAGTATGAACAATTGTGCGTCCACAGATCAGACCATATGTTTAGTATCAGGCAATTGCATTCATTGTGAATTGATTCAAAACACCCTCGAGCTATTACAGAAAGGAAGTTACACCAAATTGTTGACCTTCCTTGTAAATCAAATGACATTAATCATCCAGACATTGCCATTCCATCACAATCTGTTGAAGTCTACTTATTCTAATCAACCAGAATAAACAAAAAATAATCAATGGCGATTGATTGGATTATTTATTCCACTGACTACACTCTTGTAAATTACTTTGGGGCGGCAAATATGATTTTTCTTAAAAATCTAGTTTTACACATCATTCTTGGAGAAGGACAATATAGAGGTGCTATACACTTCATGACCTTTGTATGACTGCATGGCAAGAATCCCACATGAAGTTTTCTTGATTTTTTCAAGGGTAATAGCTCTTTCATATCCCTACTTATATTAGTTTGCCATAACTGCTGTGTTTGCCACTGCTTAAACTTGTTTCTAAAATAAAAAGACTTTTGCTAAAAGACTGACTTACCACGGGCAGGTAGTCTCCCACGTTGATGTTCCCTATTAGCAGCACTGTAAGTAATCGTTTCCTCCTCTTGAATTTCTTGATGAATCCACTGAAAACATTTCAAAATATTTTTAAGGAGGTGACCCATTTTGTTATTTACCTAGATGAATGGCTTCATTCACCCAAAACCCCATCTGTAAGTTTCGCACGATATTTCAACAACCCGTTTTGATGTGAGAGCTAAAATGTTCAATTAATATTGGTTGACGCAAATGGTGTCACATTAGCGGCTCATTCACATCCAAACCCAACATCCTTTATTCTCATTCTAATTAGGATGACTTAATTTATCGTTTCCTTGAGTCAGTGGCTTGCAAAAGAGCCCTGACCAAAGACTTTGCATAACAGTTAGTTTGATGGGGATGTCTGTACATGGGCATCAAATGCAACCGGGGTGGGGGGATACACAGGCTTGCATGATTTGGGATTTCTAGTCCAATGGAAATTTGGGGAACTGGTACGTGGATTAACTATGACAGTCTCTGTCTCAGTCTTCATCATTACAAATCTCATCTTAATCGCAGTTCAAACATGTACGTAATAGAGGAAGGACCACAACAACCACAGTTTTCAAAGACCGGCTGAAGATAATGCGATAATCACCCTCTCAGCAGAGGGCTGACTGGCTTCGCTTGAATTTTATATTTATTCAACATCCATTCCGATAAATTTGGTACCTACAGTATGGCTTAGAATTTATTAACTTTACTCTTGCCATTGGTAATCAAATATGTAGAAACTAACGATGACGTCACTATGACGTCATAAGGGAATAAAGTTAAAAATACTGCATATAGGAAGAGAAACATTGATATTTGCAAATTTACTGCTCAAACCATAATTGTTACCACTTAAACATGTTCTTCATTTAGAGACATTTGACGTCATTTGACATTTTAGTTATTTGTGGTGACTCATTTTGGTATCTAAGGAAAGAAGAGGACCTACTATCTATTGCAACTAAAATCAAATGTCTTTGATATTTCTGTGTCTACGAGGCGTGTTGGTATTTTCCCCCCTGAAGGGGGGGGGGGCAATGGCATAAATTTCTTTTTGACATTGGGGATGGGGGTGATGCAAATTTATGGATAAATGGGTTGCTGAAAAGATCCTTACTACACATGTGCGCTCTTAAAATGCCATTAGGAAGAAGCTAAAATCCATTAAATATAATTCAAAAAAGAAAAAAATAAAAAACTTAAAAAAAGCAAAAATTTTACCATTTTTAAACTATATTATGGTAAATATTAGTGGATTTTGGGTCCAAAACTGTGAAAATGGGTATCACAACTTGGGGGTATGATTGTGTTGACCACCCCCCTCTCATCAAAATATTGGGGGGATATATCCCACACCCCCGGTAATTTACGCGTATGGGGGGGGGGGGGGGTGATTTGCCACACCCTTACCCTTACCTTTCCTACCCCCTCTTTATTGTTTTTAATTGGGGGGGGGGGATTTTTTTTTTTTTTTTTTTTTAATTGGTAATTAAATTAACTCTTTTGACACCGGGTTTTGGTTGTGGCTAAAAGATAGAAGTGAGCGTAACAACCCCCCCCCCCCGGAAGACGAGGGTTAATTATTTATAATTTATACATTTAACTTAGGTATAGAGTATGACTTATATCAAATTCATATTTCAGGACGAAAAACTGACATTGGAAATCAGTTCGCCAAAAAAAAAAAATGGGTATCGGGTATCAAACTCCAACGGTACTAAATGCAACATAACCGGAAGTTAAAATATTACAATTTGGTGGGTTTTCGATGTTGAATTCCACGTGTGGTCGCGCTTGGGCACCAGTTCAGAAGTTTCTACATTGTTACACAAGGTACATTGACTTTCATAACACCGTTTCCAAGAGTCGGAAGTGATCGGAACATTTTCATATGATTTTCACAAGATTTTAACAATTACGGGTCACAAAACCCCAAAATGCCAGCTTATTTTCTACAGTCGGAGCTCCACAAAGGGAATGACGATTTGATGGAGTTTTTCGGTATTTTCTTAAAAAATATCTCCTCTCTTTGGGTCAACAACTTGCCAAAAAAAGATGAAAATTGAATTTACTATGCACTTTCCAAAACCCCTACAGTCAGGGGTCACACATCCGTTCAAAGTAACAAAGTTTTGTGGACATTTTTCCCCGTAGTCACTGCATCGACCGCGACAAAGAGATATAGAAAAAATTTTCACAAACGGTCTCGGTGTAGGCACATGAATACACATCGAGTGCCTATCTTTTTGGTCGAGATGAATGGGTATCGAATTAGGTAATTGGGGGTTTCGCGTTGTTCGTCCTTCTCTCTATTAGGGCCATGGTCAGTACAGCTTAGTACCAGCTATTATGGAATAAATAAATTGACTTTCACAATCTGTTTTGAGTTAGTGGATTAACCGTTGCTGCAAAATAGTGTATTTCCAATAATGTCATTTATATTTAATAGTCATTCCCAAGGCCTAGCCTTTAGTCAAGTCTGTGTTGGGGAACGTTCGATATGCCGTAAGAGCCCCTCCTAAACCGTTAAGTCGTTGAAAAAGACTCGCACTTGGGTTAACGCCATAATACAGTTGATGCATTTTGAATTCACTGTTGCTGTTAGGTTGCCATGTCCTATCCCCCCTGAAAGTGCACTTACAACAAACTTCCTTTGCTTCCACACAAACTTAAAAATCAGCAAATTCACTTTTTGCCAAATCTTGCATGAGCAACAACATTACAAACAACATCACAACCAAAAATTATAACACACTCCTGCATTTAAATAAATCTATAGTCACCGTAAGAATTCTGAACATTCTAGTCAAGAATAATTTTCAAAAGAAATATTCTTCATACAATACTGTGAAATACTCAAACATTTTTTCCCCACAATATTTTTGTTTTCAAAGCTGCTTTCGAATCCATTGCTGGGATCTCCTGGTTTCCTACACATTTGCAAAATTCATCAGATGGAATGAACCATGGTGTATTTCAGGTCTTGCTCATATGAAAAAACAATTACTTGGACTTCATGGTCAGCATTTAGGGGTCAAAACCTTTTAAAAAAAGTCAGGGAAGTATGAACAATTGTGCGTCCACAGATCAGACCATATGTTTAGTATCAGGCAATTGCATTCATTGTGAATTGATTCAAAACACCCTCGAGCTATTACAGAAAGGAAGTTACACCAAATTGTTGACCTTCCTTGTAAATCAAATGACATTAATCATCCAGACATTGCCATTCCATCACAATCTGTTGAAGTCTACTTATTCTAATCAACCAGAATAAACAAAAAATAATCAATGGCGATTGATTGGATTATTTATTCCACTGACTACACTCTTGTAAATTACTTTGGGGCGGCAAATATGATTTTTCTTAAAAATCTAGTTTTACACATCATTCTTGGAGAAGGACAATATAGAGGTGCTATACACTTCATGACCTTTGTATGACTGCATGGCAAGAATCCCACATGAAGTTTTCTTGATTTTTTCAAGGGTAATAGCTCTTTCATATCCCTACTTATATTAGTTGCCATAACTGCTGTGTTTGCCACTGCTTAAACTTGTTTCTAAAATAAAAAGACTTTTGCTAAAAGACTGACTTACCACGGGCAGGTAGTCTCCCACGTTGATGTTCCCTATTAGCAGCACTGTAAGTAATCGTTTCCTCCTCTTGAATTTCTTGATGAATCCACTGAAAACATTTCAAAATATTTTTAAGGAGGTGACCCATTTTGTTATTTACCTAGATGAATGGCTTCATTCACCCAAAACCCCATCTGTAAGTTTCGCACGATATTTCAACAACCCGTTTTGATGTGAGAGCTAAAATGTTCAATTAATATTGGTTGACGCAAATGGTGTCACATTAGCGGCTCATTCACATCCAAACCCAACATCCTTTATAATCCCGAAGATTCACAGGGTAAATGAGAGAACTAGTAATTTTTCT
>JAMKCH010053725.1:0-10120 GCA_023653785.1 Ophioderma brevispina
CTGTTCATCAGCAGAGATGTTAGAAGAATGATGTCAACACAACACTTGATATTTGGGAGCTTGAACGAATGTACCAACATATCGTCAGGTGCTCTTAAATAAATAAATAAAAAAATACTGTATTCTCACAAAATGTTCCTACATCAAAACAAAAAATCAGATTCATTTCAAACCTTGGTATTGGAATAAAGTTTTAGGTGACTACATTTGTAGTTGACAATTTTAATTAACTGGGATACAAAAAAACGGTCGATATCTCTGAGCTAGCCTGAACGCATAACCGCAGATTTTGTGGGCTTTTCGTCACAACGCTAAGTCAACCTCCAAATAAAAGGAAGCTATTTTGGTTGGTGTCCAGGTTTTGGGTGAGCAAGTACTAAAGATGGGTAAATTAGGGGAAAACCAATGGACAAGTGGAAAAACACAAACATTAGTCTTTTTCTTCTGCCGGCAGAAGATTAATCATGAATTTACCAAACCCTCATGCAGTGGGACACAGTTCTTATGTGTGTATACAGCCTTCCATTGTTTACAATTCTCAGCGTTAGCTAGACTATGGATGTTGATTCAAGAGTCTATTATTTCCATGCAGGCCATGGTCAGTGATATACATAACCCTACTTGCACCACTAGTGAAGTGACATTCCCTGCTTGAACTAAATGAGACTAGTCCTAACCTAAAGGTAGCTATGTAACCGTTTTTCTGATTGGTTGGGTCAGGTTGCAAAATTTTGCTTGACCAAATTAAACTGTAGAATGACTTCTATAGCCAATTTATATCCAACATAATAATTCCAATGTTATAATTTTACAATTGTGGTACGAATTAACATTGTTGATGTATATTTTAACACTGATGCATGGACACTATTTCATTAAGCAGACTAATATTCATGTGTGGTAAACAGCACAACTTTTGTACAGCAATGTATGACAGACATTACTACACAATCGTTGATTGGCCCTTGCACTGGATAAGAAGTTCCCTTTAAAAGGGAGTTATGGAAACCTGAAGCTTGGTGTTCAATGGCAATGGGAGTCTACTTCCAAAAATAATACCAGATGTATCAGAAAAAGGTAACATGAAACTGAATGTCTTTTGTTTAACAATAAAGGTTGATCATTATGATTGATGCCTTGCATAGTATCATTACAATATTGTGTTACAAAATCAATTTGTGTTTCATTCACAATTGTGCACCTAAAATGCAGAGATGTCCTTTTTAAGGACTCGTCTTGTTGTCGATTATATTTTATCTTTTATACCACATCACCGGTTGTTGGATACGGTTCATGATGAAGGCTGGTTTTTTTTTTTTTTGCTTGTTTGGGTATTCTGTGATATTCCCTCAAAGCGGTAATTTCCTCTGAATTAATCGAGTTTGAAAAGAAACCACTATACCGTATACTCGGACCTGTACAGTCATTGCGGCTTACTTCAATGCATGTATCAGGCCCGCGGGGTCGATGGAGGTCAACAATGGGTATTTGGGTTACGTTACGCATCCTTCGGCACGTGGCTCCGCTTGCAGCCCGGGGCGATAAACGACTATTGTTATGCTCGATAATTGCGGAACTGTCAATCACTACAGGGGGCGGATCAGAATCGCCTGAGATAACGTGGAAACTTACTCGGAGGCTGAATGTGGGTGAATTTCAAAGACTCGGGTCTGCGAACCTCTCTGAGCGCCCCCCTCCCCCCACCCTACTGACTTTATAAACACCCGAGTCTTTGACAAAAGACTAGAGAAATTATAGACCCATGCACTAAAAAATAAAATGGTCAAAAGTAAAATGAGGATTTTGTAACACAAACCATCCTTTATTTCGTTCACTATGAGCTAGTAAAATCTCAATTCCTTGGCACAGTCAGTAGATGTTCATTCAACCAATGTATTAAAATTATACACCCCCTGGTTTTGGGGCATGATGTATGATACCCAAATCACACGAGTTCAGTTCATGTTAATGGATGTACAAGTACAACCCACTGAACTGTGTCCTTGGTGGAGAAGCCACCATATTGTACTCATAGGTTTATTGTTCATGCGGGTTCGAGCTTAATTATGTTCCTCCTTGAGGCAGTTGGCCATGAGTGGGGGAATGGGGAAATTAGCCTCCCTAATAGAGCTTTGTCCCGGTGTCCCCCACAACAGCTCAAAGCCTTGTGGCAGTCCTCATAGTTACCCAGTAATTTCCCAAAATTTCATATTTTTTCCCTGAGTGTCAACTCCCTTTCCCCCACAGCATTAATGCTTGTCCTTACTGTTAGCTTAAAGAATATATCTATGTGGCATAACCAGACCTTGCAAATGTGGGGGAAGAAGGGCTGCCGAGGGATTTTCTGAGGGGGTGAATTAGGTCCTGCCATAGATGCTGTACAAATTGGTCAGTTTCATTGGTTCACGGGGGTGGGGGTGGCGGGAATATGAGTACAATATATGCCAAACCACCTCATACTTTGGTATTTTATTGTCACAAATTAAAGTCACGTTAGGGATTTTGATTGACTGGCAAATAGGGTCTTTGAGTGCTACTATTGAACTGTATCGTACACATGAAAGTTTGTTCTTATTACTCAAGCAGCAGCATAGTTTCCTTTGTAAGAGGCAGTGCCTCAGGTTTTCAATGTCACATACTACAGCCATTGTGTTGGGTAATTTCATAGAAGTACTCATATGCGTCATTTCCTTCGTGCAAGCGGTATAGCTGGGCTTGCCATGTGGCAAGGTTAGCTCACTCATGATTTGAACCTCGCTGAGGAGGGACAGGACACGCTGAGGTCCAATGATCCTGTTTTGCGTTTGAAGCTGAAGTGTAGGAGAAATATGGCATTTTAAAATTGGTTGGACGTTCTCAGTGATGGAAAATGAGAAATCTCTAGGTGGAGATAGTTAATTCATGTTGCTGCTAACAATACTAAACCTGTGAGGAAAATGCCGTCAGTTCGCCTGTTGGGAAGTTGCCGCCTGCATGAGTCACCAGATACGGAAATTCGACCATCCAGTCTGTGGTAGGAAACATCCGAGCTACAAGTTCACCTACCAGAATGATGTTGTGGTTTAGATTTTGGTTGTCATGGTTTAGATTTTGGTTGTCTTCTAATCTCCACACCTATTGATCCAGTTTCTGAACTTTTATTTGACTGTATGTACTTTTAAAAATCTACATTTGACAGGCTATGCTGAGTTGGACTCAATTATTTGTGAAAACTGCTTCTGGTCCCGGGCTTCTGGTAATGTCTGTAATCAACAACACTCATTATGGATGCAACAACTAAATTTAGTAAATTCAGCACTAGCTCACAGAAGTTAATGCATTAGTGGAGAATTGAATTAAAGTGCTGAAATATTTATTTGGCTGAAGCTGAATATTGAGTAATAGGTTTGCCAGAATGTATAATTATCAAAAGTATATTTAAATTCATCAAGTCTTGAATTTGAAATTATGGGTCCATTGCAATAACTAGAATATTTTGGATGTTGTCAAATATTATAAATTCAAAAGGTTGCAACCTATATCTATTATATTTGCCTTGTGCACAAATATATTTTTATAAATCAATAAATTTGTATCAGTTGCCGCAATGTCAAATAAATTAAGTTGGAAATAGATAAGTAAAAATTAATGTGTCCAATCGCTTGCATTGCTTAGTATCAGTCGGTTTATTATTTGTGACCTGCTCCCACAAAACCAGGACAAAGTCGCCAGAGTACTTTAGGAGAAAGAGATCAATAAACTTGTAATCAATAGAAAACAAAAGAATTTCAAGGCATATATTGATTTTTGATGGACAACGGGAAGTGCAATGTTTACATGTTATACATCATTTCAAAGCTTGTTTTCTCAGCATTTCAAATCTGCACATATCTCAAAATGAAAATTTTCCGACTTTATCCGGGTTTCGTGGGAGCAGGATAGCAAAGCTTATTTTTTGTGTTGTGACATTTATCCTTTGTATTCAATTGACAATATCTCCAGTTAGTGTGAATTTAGGATTCATCAAATTGGATGGAATAAAAATGATTTATTAGCTTAGGGACTAGCCTAAAAAATAAAGTCAAACTATCTACAAACCACATGGTTTGTTTTTTGTAATTTTTTTAGTTTGATTGTATTGGGGTTTTTTTTGAGTCTGTATAAAATATTAATTACGATCATAACATCTGATGTAGTTGTTGACGTCTGGCCATATATAAGGTGAAAGATCGCCTAAAATTTGGGAAACTCTATACACATATGTCACCAAGATGCTCTTTCACCAAGGCGAACAGAAAAGAATAGCTGTATAGATTTGTTCTGAGCTTTTCCTTTTTCATGACAGACCACAAGCTTCTTAACACTCTACAGACAGTCAGCATAGTTGATGTATGTGCACAAGTTTCACAAAAATCTATCTCACAATCACAGAAACCAAGTTATCACACAGCTGACAAAGCGCTCGGATGAAAAAGCCCAGGTACAGTTGACCCAATTGAAGGGATCATCCCCATGGACTTTTTTCACTATTATCATTTTTTTTTAATTCAGAGACATGAACGACCAAAATACCATGTACGTGCATGTTCAACCTGGAAGTGTGTGTGTGTGTCACTATATACAGCCCTGACGGCAACCGTATAGAGCAACATGAATGGTTAGCCTCAAAGGGTGCATTGAGTCAATCCCACAATGCACTAGTTTTGGAAATTCACCTCAAAATAGGTCATGTGGAATCCACAAAAATCCTATTCTTAACACATACCAACCCTGACTTTTGCACTTGTCTAGCCCATAAAGCATTAGTTCTTAGGGAATTATTAGCAGATCCTGAAATTGTTGTTGTGGTTCTTTAACTTGTGTAACACTTTTTATCCCTAGTAACTGACATGTGATTAGTACTACATGTCATAGGCACATTGCAATGCATTATGGGATTGGGTTCAAAACCCCTCTGGGTTTAGCCTCGAGGCCTCACTACGTCACTCACATTAGTTTGGCAAAATGCTTATTTTGAGTGCCTAAATGCTTGCAGCATCAAGCTCTCTGAGCACTACAGTGTACCAGAATTGCCAAGAATCTACTATAGTGTGGTTGGTATGTCAAATGAAACAGCTCCCTAGATTTTTGGTGCCTAAAAGTTGATTTTCTTGCTGTTTTTCATTCATAGGGACCAGACAGTCCGAAAAGGATGGGGTGCAACTTTTCAGACTGCTGCCCCCTTCCTCAAGGGGAAATGTTACTACAGGACAATTTAAAAGCGAGTCAATTGTTTTTAATGTACATTACATGTTCGGCTCCTATAACGGGTTAGAAAATATATCTTTGCCTAGGTTCCGACTTTAGTTAAAGCGCTATAGCCCCTATGGTTCCAGGTCATCATGGGGTAAAATTTACCCAATGCTCAGAGATTTGTTGACTGTGTGATAAGTTGTTTGATTGTCGCACAGATCCAAAAATGTATTATTTTAAAGTGTGTGACATTTGGTTGGCTACTTAAACATACCAAAATGCCGCAAGGGTCTACATGGCTTATAGGGGTTACCAAAAACTTTCCCCTGGTGTCGCAATGTGATATCAAAAATCAATTAAAATGCATTTTCTGTTTCGTATGACACAAGTATCCATTTGACACCACTTGAACAGCATCGAGCATTTACCCGCCAAGGTGACCTTGAACCCTTTCAGGGCTAATACCTCTTTAACTAAAGGTTGGAACCTAGTAACCCTTATGAGGAGACGAACCCGTTCATGGACATTAAAACACTGAGATATAGAAGATGTATCCCCAGGGGCATAACAGGCCCGGTCATGTCCAGAGGGTGCCTTTTCCCCATTTTTGAGGCAAATTTTACCAGTTGGAGGTGATTTTGAAGTAGATACTTCTGGTTGGAGGTGAACAATTTCCCAGTGTGAGCAAGCAATAAGGACTGATTAGCATGCTTTTCAAGCTTTTTTCTTCCCTGTCAAAGATCTCTGGGGTGACAACATGCGCCCCCACCCCACCTGTTATGCTACTGGTATATTAACCCTAAACTGTTTCACAAACTATTACAAAGTCAAGGTGTTGCCATTCAAATGCAGCAATCCCAAATTAGCTCTTCCACTTCTTGATGTATATGAATTTTAGTTTATTTAACATATAATAGTTAATTCTACAAGTGTCTTACGCCAAATCACTGTAAGCTGGATGCAAAGACTATCACTGTATCAGGAATATCAACAGGACCCAAGTCTTGTCTAAAAGGGATGACCACAATCCGATGTACCAATATCAAATACAGTCAACCGGTGGTAACCGCACGTAAATGTCAACATTGCCATCAACCCATACGCATCATATGGCACATGGGATGGGGGGGGGGGGGGGGTGTGGGGGCGAGGATCTCCGCTTGAGGAATTGACACAATTATGTCCATTTATGACAAATGATACATTTGTTTTATGTGAGCAATGACTTATCATATCTTTTGAGAATCACATTGGGTGATATTGGGGTTATGCCAAAAAAAAGTTTGTTTCCATAGGTAGTCCAAAAACCTAAAAATAAAAAATTAATATATTTTTAGGATTTCCCAGTAAAATGCTCAATCAGGCCCAAAATGGTTAAAGAGACACTGGCACATTCAAAAATAGTGCGCCTTCCAGTTTCAAAATCGATATTGTTCGCATGCTTGTAAGGCTTTTATATAGCAAAGCCCTCACCCAAAATGATTAAGCCCAAATCAGCTTCCTTATGGGTAAACAGAAACGATTTATAATTTAACTTCGCAGGCGACGTTAAATTCAGCAGAACGAAAATGACTTTAACACAACCGATGCATGTTTCACCACACTATGCACACTGTTTGATCGGTCTAAACATTTGTGGTTTTAATATCAGTGAGTACGAGTCAAATATTCATGAATATATCACAGTTGTTGATTAAAGTTATGAAAACTTAAAAGTTGGCCTACAAATTCCCTGGTGTCTTTATCCTCGATCAATGTCCCTATGTGTTTTTGGGGTCTGTTATTTTGTATGTGTAAAATCAGTGTGGTCAATACAACCCTACTTCAGGAAAGATTTTTTCTCTTCAAAGGTTAAACGGTATTTTTGCTTGAATGTTATGCGTTGGTTGTTTACAGGGAAAACTCTATCAGACGATTTTTATTTGGGTGTCTTTCGGACTTTGGTTCAGAAACTATGTCAATTTTGCGGAGAGACCTAAAAATTCTGTTTTAGCCATAATACAATGCGGAGAGACTGACACCGACGTATACTATAACGCAATTATAGCAGAGGAATTCACAATGCAATTTTCAGAATGAGTATCAATTTCTTCTCAACAAAACATATCAGTTTTAATAAAACGGTCTATTGTGGTAGGTGTACATAATTATTATAAGTAAAATATCTTCATCAAATTAAATACCATTGTTTCAATCATAAAGAGTCCAGTTATTGAAAATCCATCCATATCAATGTCTCAGTGCATGAACATAATTAAGTTGCTCAGAGATTTTGTTTTACAATCTAAAGGAATTATTTTGCACAATGCAGTACACTCGCGTGCCTTACATTGCCGAGAAGAACTAAAACCTGAGTTTTCTGTGAATTGGATTAACACTTAAAATTAAATATCTTTCCAAGCGGAATACAAAACCTTCTATGGTTTCACTTTGGCTCCCAAGTTTCGTTTAGGTTAAAACCATGAAATCTTGCTGAACAAAGTAAACTGTGGTCTTACACCCCACCACTTCTGGTATGCCCCTTTTCCTCTCATTGCCCCCGCCCATCACTTTCCTCGGTACTCTATCAAAGGCCTTCTCCAGGTCCACAAAGCACATATACAGCTTCTTCCCTTTGTTGCTCGATATTCCCTCTTGCATCTCCTCAAACAATGAACACCTGCATCTATCGTTCCCTTCCTGGCATAAACCCAATTGCAAATCTCATCAACTTTCACTATCCTCCGAATTATTCTGTTCTCTATCCCTCCCACAATTTTCTCGCATGCTCCAACCAACTTCAGCTCACACCCCTATACTACGCACCACAGCTCTTGCCTCCCCTTTTCCTTAAAAATTGGAACTAACACACTCACCGCCCACTCCACCAGCATTCCTCCCCATTCCTAACACCCTCTGACACAACTCCCTCATCACAACCAATCCCTATTAACCCAGGAGCGAGCACACAATTTGTTAACACATCTCAATTACAAAGTTTGAGTTATTAGATTTGTTAACAGACTGACCGGAACCCCTGAAACGGGATTCTTAAAGTGGCCGCAATGGTGCATTAAGGATAAGGGGTCCAAAACAAAGTTTGTACATGGTTCAAATTTGGTAAATTGTTCCAATCGTTTGAAAAGCCACCATGTTACGTGTCTAGCCATAATGATTCTAAAAGGTTATAGTTTGTAATATGTACAGCCTAAGTTTCAAGAGTTATAGGCTAAAAACAGCAAAAATCAATAATAAGGCTCATTTCAGTTTGTACAGGGGTCAAATTTTAAAATTGCTGCTTGCTATTGCTTGCTCCGATTTGATAAAAAATGTGCAAATATTGGTGGATCTCATAGGATAAAATTAAGGACATAGTTTTGAGTGTCTCAGATGCTTGCTTAAGAAAGTAGGGGGTAAACAGATCAAGCCCCATTGAATGCAATGGACGTTGAACCTTCTGTGCCCCCTACAATCGGAAACTAAGCATTTAAGACAGTCAATTCTATTCCTTATTTTAATCCTATTAACTCCCCCAAGAATTTGCACCATTTTATCCAAATCGTAGTAACTTAAAAATTTGACCCTGTACAACTGAAAATTTAGTTATAATTGATTTTTTGAATGTTTTAGCCTATAACTCTGAACTTTAGGCTGTACATATTACAAAACTGACCTTTTCTGAATCCTTATGGTTAGACACATAACATGGTGTGCTTTTCAACATGATTGGATCAATTTACAAATTGACCCCTGTACAAATTTGTATTGGCCCCCTCTCTTAAGCACCACTTGCGGCACTTAAGAATCACTTTTCAGTAGGGGTTCCGGCAGGCTGTTCAACATAATTAATTCAACTCAACCTTTGTACTTGAGATGTGTTACAAATGTGTGCTAGCTCCTGGGCTAAATCTCTCCACTCGCAATAATCATCTCAACACTCACTTCCGAGGTCCAGCAGCCTTTCCTGTTTTTTTGACAATAATTTTGACATTTTTCGAATCCTGGATCCGTCATTGTCAAAACCTGTAAGTGAATCTTTCATCAGTTGTTTCAAACAAAGTTTTTTTCTGGTTTAGTTGTATTCAAGCATACCTACATTGTACATAACTGGCCGTTATGTTAATTGATTCAGACCAACCCCATTCAGAAGGGCTTGTTCATTCACAAACTTGTCATAACTTTTGAACCCCAAATCCAACTTCTATCAACAAAATCTTGCCAAAAGATGAATTATGGGAGAGTCAAATTCTAATCATAAGCCCCTCACCAGCTGCATAATTTTCTCTGAAAAATCACTTTAAATCCTGCTTTTTTATTGAACACATGCTGTGTATATACTTTTTCATCTATTGTGCCAAATAACAATTTTAAAAACCCGTTTGAAAAAGGCCATAAATTTTTGCTCCAGGACAGTCTATACTCGGGCCCGTATGGGGTATGGGGATCACACACCCAAAAGTTAAAAAAAGGGTTAAAGTCCCACACCTGAAATTATGATTAATATATAATAGAAGTTTGTTATAAATAAAACGAGAAACATAAGTTTTACTTCCAAACTTGGGTACAGGTACTCACAGTTACACTGAAAAGATTAATTCTTTCCTAGACCCCCCCCCCCCATAACACAAATGAAATTCCTTCAAATTGGGGGCTCTATGCCTGTGACGTCATTAACTTATCAGGTCAATAAATCATGTCGGGGATCATGTCTAAATGCACGCACACTGGTTCGGAAATCAGTTTCGTAGATCTTCATCTCAACGCAAAATAAGTGAAAGTACAGCCCGATCCCAAATATGGCAGTAGAATCAAATTGGGATATTAATCGTCGGAAGTACCCCCGGATAGCGAAGAGCTAGCCAGGGTTATTTCTCGGTGAGGAAATCCCCTGCTAGGAACCGCCCAAAGGTTATCGTCCCCGGGTGATACC
>JAMKCH010053726.1:0-12206 GCA_023653785.1 Ophioderma brevispina
ACACTCATAATACGGATGAATAGTCCGTTCGACAGTCTTTTACGCTGGGAAGAGGTGTCCCGGGCATAGTTCATGAACTATGCCCGCTCTTCCCAGGGCATAGTTCATTTTTGGTTCAATTCTTGAAGCTAGTTGAATTTATACCTCCACTTTTAACCAATCAGATGACCGGGATCTATATATGAGGTATATAAAGTTCACTAAGACCTGTTGAACCGTAACAAAATTAACAAGCAATCCCATATGATTTAATACATGTATGATATAGTGAGTGGTAGCGGGCCGGAATAATAACATTTGTCATCATAGCTAAAATTAACCGTAGGCATGTGGAGTTCATGAAAACAGGTGATGACAAAATTTAGTGGTGGCAATTTGCATACGACGCCATTTTCCAAAGTGACAGCCATCTTTAAAGCAAAAACACCTAAGAAGACAGTTTGGGTCTTAAAATTTTTTTTTCTTGGTAAAGGAGTCCAGTTAAACTATTTCCAAAACTATCAAATGTTGCATGTGCAGATATTTTCCAAGATGGCTGACATTGTATTGACACCAACCTGACACCTCTTATTATATTGCACAGGAAGATGATTGCGGTGTCAAATTAAAGGTTTTCAGGGTCAAGGAGTTCAATAAAACTTTTCAAACTGTCAGATGATATAATGGAAGCTTTCATACGCCACTGTTTTCCAAGATGGTAGACATATAAAGGCAATATTGTTTATCATACTATGCAGCACCTTGGATGACGATTTTAGTGACACAGTGTGTGCTTTTTAGGTCAAGGAATTCAACAGCAATATTCTCCAACTGTCAGGTGAGTCGTGAGTCATTTTATTCATGGACACCCAAAATGTGACTCCTTGACCACTCTATATGTATTCATCCCAAACCTATATCTGTAATTGCACGGGAATGTTGATGTTTAAGCCTGTACTACTTTAATAGAAACTATTATTATCTGTTTCTTTCAGATAAGTCAAGAGTAAAATGGCCGCGAATTTCAAACACTTTTAATGACCATGGTCACGTCTCACGTGTACACCTGTTGGTAGTCAATCTTTTGGGTTTGCGTTCATAAGGACCCTAAAGCGCGGGTAGGAAGTTCCAAGGAGGAGTTACTGATGATTTACAGTTGGTATTAAATTATCAAGCATCTGGTTTAATATATTTTATCACTTTGCCACATCCAGCCTGACATTGCAGTAACTCTAACACTCCTGGGTGTTTGTATTAAAAATATTGAGCATCTGGGGTAATATATTTTATCACTTTGCCACATCCAGCCTGACATTGCAGTAACTCTACACTCCTGGGTGCTTGTATTAAAAATATTGGGCTATATATGAAAATAGTGACATAATGGAAAAAAAAAACATCACTTTTGTATTCATCTTACAGTTTTGAAACTAGTTTTATCGAACTCCTTGACCCAGAAAACACTTATTTTGACACCAAAATCACCTTCATAGGTTATATAATAAGAAATACGGTTTTCTTAGATGAGACGGCGGCAATCTTGAAAAATAGCCTTGTATATAAATTGTCATGACTCAGACAATTCTTTCAATTGTATATTGAACCTCTTTCACCCAGACAGCATACATTTCGACACTATTTCGTTTCTTCTTCGCGTATCCACAAGTCATTGGTAATTCGCTATAGTTGCGCTATTACCTTTAACATGGCGGCCAATTTGGAAAAAGTTGGTTTATGCGAATTGCCACCACTTTTAATTTTGTCATCACGTATTTGCGTGAACTATACAACCCAATGTCTTATTTAGCCTGGGTAGATCATTCAGTGTTCAGACACTGCTTTCCAATGATGCCCAGGGATCTAGGACGAATTGGGACAGCCAGGGGTTTCCACCCTACACTTATCGAAACTGACTGCGATTTCATATACAGGCGTGATTCTCCATGCATATGGGACCGACGGCTTAACGTCCCCTCCGAAGGACGGGGTATTCTCATGGTTCGTTTGCCCAACTCCAAATGAACCACGGGGAGAGCGGAATTCCAGTTTTAATCAATACTTCTTGCAAATCAAATTGAGAATTTAGTACCCAATTAAATCCCAGCAAGTGGCCCCTCCGGGGCTCGAACCGGGGACCTTCTGCACCAAAGCCGAATACCCTAACCAGCGCGCCACGTTCGCCCTGGTTGGTAGAAATCTAAGGCCCTTTTTCACCTCATGCTGCAGCACTAATAGGTAAGTCGGCGGGACGAGGCTGTGGATCACGAAATGCCCCTTTGAACGCGATTTTGAATGGACATTTAAGAAGTTGAATGATTGTAACATCAGATGAAAAAGAAGCCCCAATTTAGGCATTACCATCAAAATTTGGGTCAATTAAAATGATCGAATCTTGAAATAGAATACTCAAATGATAAGAGAAAATTATGCAAATGAATAAATGTAATCTTGCAGCGGAATACTAGACTTTACCATGCCTAAAGCCATCACTCTACTAAAATTGATGTGTAACTAATTTCAATAGTGAGCCGCGAAGTCCATTGATCCAGTTCCGACCACAACATAAGCAAACCCGTTATATAACACCAAAACAGTTTGGGGCTATTTAGTGTTGCAAGTTTATGTGCAAGTGAATCAACTCTTTCAGACAACTGTATAGATTATGATATTCGCCAATATGCAAGTAGACCTATGTTAAAAATCTATCACCTATATGGTCTTCTATGAGCCATATTGTATGCGTAATTCCCCCTGGAATCACCTTAAAGAGACACAGGCACATTTGAAAAATAGTGCGCACTCAAAAATCGATATTTTGGCATGGCGGTAAAGCTGTTATATACATTAGCCTCACCTGGAAATGATTAAGACCAAAATCAGCGTCCTATGGGTAAACGAACGATTTTATCATTAATGTCGCCGGTGATGTGAATGTTGTGTTGTGAAAATGTGCCAGAGCTGCTTTAATTTGAAGAGTTCATTAATATGGTCACGCCAACGGAAGGCGAGGGATAAGGACCCGGTGTGAAAGCAGATATAGTGCGGGCATAGCCCCGGAGATTAGCAGACATTTGAATACATCTGAAGTTCAAAAGGTTGAGTGATAAATTGTAGACAGACCGACAGGGACCCATGACACACAATTCTTAAGTGCCACAAATGAGTGCCTTAAGGAGAGGGCCCAAGACAAAGTTTGTACAGGGGTCAAATTTTAAATTGAATCCAATCGTGCTGATGAAAAGTTATTACCATGTCATTTCTAACCGCAAAGATCAGAAGGTTATAGTTTGTACTATCTACAAACAAAAAGTTTAAGAGTTATAGACTAAAAACGCCAAAAAATCAATGGGCTCATAAGATCAAAATAAGTATAGTTTTGAGTGTATCAAATGGGCTGGCTTAAGAAAGTAGGGGAAAAACAAGGTCAAGCACATTGAATGCAATGGACGTTGACCTCTGCGCCCCCTACATCGGTAACTAATTATTTTAGACAGTCAAAAACTATTCCTTATTTTAATCCTATGAACTCCATCAATAATTTGCACCATTTTTTAAATCTAAAATGGAGCAACTTTAAAATTTGACCCACCCTTAAAAGTACATAATTTTGCTACATAAATGTCTAAAATTATCAAATCAGTTCTACGCGTGTTCTAACTTCTAGTATGTGCACATTTCGATGAAAATGCATTAAATGTCATCTCCTTTTCCCCTGAATATCAGTGACCAAGCGATTTACACCACGTTCCATGACCATACAACCAAATAATGGTGGCTATTGATAAGTAAATCCGCCCGTTTGAATAGGATGGATAGGACAACGGACTTCAGATTCTCGGCGACTGCAAAAACCATTGTTATTGTCCATGACGTTAAAAGCTTTTGAATGTTTCACCGCAGGTGTAGATTGAGCTACAGCCTCACTCACGAATAAAATAAAAAAAACTCAAACTTCTGGCGGGGAGTTTTAATAACTTTATAGTTATTCAAAAAGAAAAAACGAAGATGAGCAAAAATAAGGAAAGAAGGATTGGCAAGCATACCTAACATCTTGGGGCACCATCCATCAAAGATTAGGATAAAAACCTGAAGTAAAAAGGCTAACCTTATCCCAAATAAATGATGGACGGTCGGAAAGCTGAGTTTTTTATGTGGCCTAACTAATAAATTAAATTTAATGATATAGAGGACAGAGAGATTGAGGAGTGAATCGCTTTTAAAGTCCCGAAAATAAGTAAATACTTTGTGAGATTCTGATGTCTCGGCAATTACTATTACACAGGTACCACAGGTTATCGAAAATAGTTCTGTTACGTGCATGGCCATCAGATTAGCTTACAATGCCATAATGCGAAAGCAACTTCAAATTTTCACTGGTGTTTATTTCAAAGGTCTCCGGAACATTCAAAACTACGGATGCAAAGTGGATTAATTGAGTGTGAAATTGAAGGGGGGGTGAATTAAGAAATGAAAAGTCGATCTAGCGAGGTTGTTGTTTAGGAATAAACATTTAATGCGATAGCATGAGGCTCCGCCTTGACAAGCATTTTTCAAGTTGTGGTAAACCGTAGAAAATGTAAGTTCGAGTGAACTGAAAAGCCACGAATAAGAATGGGTTTCTACGGATGTAAAAGTACCATGTCACTCAGGAAATATTTATTGCATTTATGTAAGAGTAAAGTACCCTTTTATTATAAAGTAGGTTTGAATATTCAAAATACGAGCCGGTTGGTTTAGGAGCATTGATTGATGTCAGGAAGCTAGTAATGCATAGACAATACGTAGGCGTTGTGTGCAGCAGCTGTACGTCCCAGTGGGAGGCGTGTAATGTTTATCCACTGATTTGGACAAAAGTTTATAGACTATCGACTGAGGGCCAAAATTAGTAACACCACCAGTGTGGAGGTCATTTGTTTTTTTGCAGTTTGACAGTTTTGAAATCTTTTGTAACATGAATTAGGCTTTTTACTTACAGTGCCTTGAAAAATAAGGTTTGATTTTGTGTAATTAATATTGAAATATTTGATTATAGAATTATAAATATATTTAAAACATGCTTCAGGCGAGTTAAATCCAGATTGCAAATATTTCGAAGGAAATGCAAGGCTGGTTTGCAAGAATAAAGAAGCATGCTATGTTTTATAGGTAATGAGTGGTTTATGGTTTATTTCTATTTAATACGATGTTGTACAATGGAATAGCTGTTGAATTTATAATTAGAATTGGTCATTTGTTGATACAATGTTGCATAGTTTATAGGTTTCATAGAAGTGGTTTATTTCTATTTAATATGATGTGTTCAATGAATAGAATATTTATAATTATAAATTGGTCATGTGTTGCAATCATTGACATCATTACAAGTATTCTGGGAGTCACCTTGAGGTACAATACAGAGTTGATAAACAAGTTAAGAGATCTATTCTAATTTTTAATTTTTTAGGTTTTTTCTTTTTTTAATTTGAAAATTGCAGCTAGTTTAAGTTATAATCAAGTAAAATGTTACCTGAAAATAACGCAATAGTAAGTGTTCATAATACTGAATAATTATAAAAGATATACTTGAGTTATACAAATTTAAGTTGTTAAAATAAGATATTGGTTTACAAAGATAGTTGCAAAAATGAGTTAAACCTACGTATCCCAACTTCGTGATTCACTTAAGCTGTGTAGGTTTTTAAAAAAAGAAGAAAAAAAGGGAAAAAATAAAAGATAAAAAAGCCAAAATAACGGCACACAGCTCAACAAGAACAAAACTAAATAACAACAAAAAACAAACATCAAAACTTCTTCTAAACCGATTCGAAACCCTGGACTAACCGGCGTTGAAAATATATTTTGCACAGCTACCTTAGCCACTGCCCCACTGAGCACATGGAAAATAAGAGTGCAATCTGCTCATTTGGTCATAAGCGGAATGGAGTACGGACCGCTTGTGTCCCCTGCCGTCGTGGTTAGTGATAGGCCTAACATGACCTTTGACCTTGATATTTGACCTTTTACCTCATCAACAAATGAGGGTCCCATGTTGCATCTAGGATCCATTGGTTCCACTGAACGTCAACTTTTATATGAGGTCAATTTTACATCTTCAGCCTATTTTATAACTTGACCTCCTGACCTTTTACTTTGCGTGTGACCTTTGGAACCTCACAACAATGAGGGATCCCATGTTGTCCCTATGAGCAATTTTGGTTCCAATTGAAACTTCACTTTCATATGATGTCACTTTACATTTCCAGCCTATTTTACAACTTGACCGTACATGGTTTTTGACCTTGGTATGTGACATTTGACCTCATCAACAAATGTGGATCCCATGTTTTTGCACCTATGATTCAAGTCATTTGGTTCCAATTGACCTTCACTTTTTATATCGTCCATTTTACATCTATCTTCAACCTTTTTAATACTTACTCACATACCTTTTCACCTTGGCATGTGACCTTTGACCTCATCAACAAATGAGGGATCCCATGTTGCACCTAGGATTACAAGTTTTGTTTCCAATTGAACTTCAACCTTTTCATCTGAGGTCAATTTTTACATTTTCACTATTTTACAACTTGACCTCACATGAACCTTTGACCTTGAACCATGTGACCTTTCAACCTCATCAACAGTGTGGGATGCCATTTGCAACTGGACCCAAGTTTGGTTTAATCCAATCAAATATTTGGCTATTACAATGCAATGTTAAACCTACTTTGGTTTGTTGTTTTTTTTTTTTTTTTTCACAACGACATCAACAGACATCATCACAACAGAAACTACAGTGTACCAGTGATCCCTATGATTTGTCTTCCTGCCTTAGGGCCAGGCTCACAAAAACCGCACATGAAATTGAGATCTCATTCCTCATCCATCATCGATTCCTATAACCCTATTGCAAGCGTGAGTGTTAAAAAGTCTTTAAAATTTGGTTTTCAAATAGAAGATGAAGTTTTGCTATAACTGTTGTTTTTTAAATCTTTCATTGAGATCAAGACAATCTGAAATATATTTGGTCAAATTAAGGAAATGTAAGAATTATAACTGTAAAGTTCAGAGTCTTTATGGAGTTTACAAATTGTCAAATATTATTTTCCCTATTTTGTTCTATACACGATTCCATTTTCATCGAGTAGAAAAACTTCTTGGTACAGTGTATAGGTTATGTCATAATTATATGGCTTTACTACTTTTACATTTTAAGGAGTGTTAATGCATCACCCTGTTACCATATAATTGCCAAGGGCCACCAAAGCATCATTTAAGTCAGCAAAAAGTTAAGAAGAGATATAGGTTTGGAGCGTAATATCCCATGAGCGCCAAAAAGGTAATGTCCATGACGTTCTTATGAGTGACATGCCCAGTTGGGGAAGATACTGTAACAATTGGTTTAATATTCTTGTTAGAGTTTAACTTCTACACATAACACTATACTGCTTTGCAATTAAAATGAACTCTAAATTCAGAGAGTTTTTGAGTTGACTTCAATTAGTGTGCAAAAACATGTTTTTTCTGCGTAATTTCCATGCGGCTCATTGCAACTTTCCTGTCTAAGATTAGCAATGGCTTCCTACAAAAATTGATTGAGAGGTACAATTTTACACCCAGCACAATAATAATTAACAAAACCCAAAAACAGGTTTATAAATAAACCTAAATATACCACTAAAAGTAGAGAAAATTGGGTCCACATGTAATGTCCATGTGCTGGAATCGCCAGCGGTACTATCATAGTTATTGTATTTAGGACGACTGAGGCATGTAAACAATTGACATTGGTGTCCACACTGCTAATGGAGAGATGTGTACAGTTTTTTCAATACACCTTCCTCGGTGTTAGTGGGTTATATCCCACTAACACAGATTCGATTCTGTGTATAAAAATGGAGCCAGGCCCGTTAGACAGCCATTACGATAGAGGGTCGATTTGTTAGTGACCAAAAATGTCGCAGAGCGCCCATGTCACCGTGCGAGCGTCGCAGGGGAGTCTAAGAGGGATGTGCCCCCTCGGAAAATCTGTGAATTTGTAAAATGAAAAAGCCAAAAGGAGCGGCTTCTTTGGTTTGCCACCATTCCAATTAACCCTAAATAGTTTTGACTAGTTTTTGTTTCTAGCCACTCGCTCGCGTCGCAGGGGAAGTGTTTTTTCAAAAGAACTCTAACTAGGCTAGTTTGAGGAGTTTTGTTCTAAGCCTATCTCATTCTCATGAGGTTGAGCCACTAAAATCTTTGAACTAGGACCCAGGTAGGAAAAAAATCCACAGACCCGAGACCTCACATAAAATTACAAAAGTTTTTCCCGGTCGGGGTGTGGTGACAACTATTAAATAAGCCATTCAATCCGCCCGATCACACGTTTATCCAAATGTTCTGTTTAGTGCATGCCATCAGTATTATTACACTGCCATAATGCAGACTTTACAATATTTTTCCCGGCTTTTGTGTTTCTTTTCAAAGGTTCCTGAACACTCAACTTCCAAATCTACGGATGCAAAGTGGATTCATTTGAGTGTGAAATTGAAGAGGTAGTGAATTAATGAAAGCTTTGATCTATCGAGGTTGATTTATGAATAAACATTAATGCAACAACATGAGGGGTCCGCCTGACAAGATTTTTCAGTGGTGTAAAAACGTGAGAAAAGGTTTTAAGTTCGAGTGAAAACTGAAAAGACCCCGAATAAGGAATGGGTTTCTAAAAACTGTAAAAGACCATGTCACTCAGAAATATTATTTGCATTTCATGTAAGTAAAGTACCCTTTTATTATAAAGTAGGGGGATATAATTCAAATACGAGCCGGTAGAGCTGCATTGATGGAGAAAGAAAGCTAGTAATGCATAGACAATACGCAGGACGTTGTGTGCAGCAGCGGTACGTCCGTGAGGCGTTTGTTTTTGTAATGTTAATCCACGGATGGGACAAAAGTTTATAGCCTATCGACTGAGGGGCCATTATTTAGTAACCCAACAGTGTGGCAGGTCAGGTTTTTGGCAGTTTGAATCTTTTGTAACATTGAATTAGGCTTTTTAATTACAGAGTGCTGGAAAAATAAGGGTTTGATTTTGTGTTAATTATATTGAAATATTTGATTCTAGAATTATAATGGAGTTTTTTTTTTTAAATGTTGGTTTTGTAGAAAAATGGTAGATTGCAAATATTTCGAAGGAAATGGCAAGGCTGGTTGCAGAATAAAGAAGCATGATATTAGTTTATAGGTTTCATGTGAGTGGTTAATTCTATTTAATACGATGTTGTAACAATGGAATAGATGTATTTATAATTATGAATTGGTCGTTTGTTGATTACAAATGGTGACATAGTTTTCTAGGTTTCATATGAGTGGTTTATTTCTATTTAATATGATGTTGTTACAATTGAATAGATATATTTATAATTATAAATTGGTAATTGTTGATTACATCAATTGAAATCATTACAAGTATTCAATGGTAGTCACTGTGAGGTACAATACAGAGTTGTATAAACAAGTTGAAGAGATCTACTACATCTGTAATGGGAAGGAATTGGTTTGATATTGTTTCTTTGTAAGTGAAAACTAGGTACAGTGGATTAAAACAGACAGTTAGTAATAAATGTTACCTGACCATAACGCAATAGTAAGTGTTATAATACTGCATAATATTAAAAGATTATACTAGTATACAAATTTATTTAAGTGTAAAAATAAGATTGGTTTACAAACGATAGACTGAAAATTTAACTACTTATTCCCAACTTCGTGATTCACTTTAAGCTGTGTAGGGTTTTAAAAAAGAAGAAAAAAGGGAAAAAATCAAAGATAAAAACGCAAAATAACGGCACAGCTCAAACAAGAACAAAACTAAATAACAACAATAAAAAAAAAATCAAACTTCTAACCAATTTCGAACCCTGGACTAACCGGGTGAAAATATATTTTGCACAGCTACCTTAGACCACTTTCCCACTGAAGCACATGGAAAATAACAGTGCAATCTGCTCATTTGGTCACAAGCGGATGGAAGACAGATCGAGGTCACAATTGACACGACCACTAAAAGCCAGAGAAGGTATATTTACCATGAATAAAAGCAAGCCATATTACTCATACACTATACATCATGAACTGTTTTTCCTATATATAGCCTGTAAATGAATAAAACATTACAAATCTCTAATGGATAATTTCACCATCAGTAAAAAATCATACAGGCCATTTATTTCTGCAAATAGCGTACACATCACCATGTTACTATGGTTAACCCCCTATTTACGAACATGGACTATTCCACATGGCAAGTTTGGAGGACGAAAACAAAACACCTTGGCCTAACTTGCTTCACACCCTCTATAATCACTCATGTTGGCTCAATGCGCCGTACGTTGAAGGTCAAAAGAAACCTATACAGTGTTTTCTGCACGCTAAAACTAATGAAAAAGTTTATAATTTGTAAACACACGTCTTGAATCTTTGGAAATCTTGAAGAAGATTAACAACAATGTACAATCGTGACTTTGATCTTTGGATCTATACGGATCTATAATACAAATCTTTTTCATCTAAATCTAATCAAACAGTTCATCAATCTAACTTCTAGAAAAGCACCCATGTAGTTGGTTTGTCCATGCAATTCCTATGGGGAAAATTATATTACTTCGGGGTTAAAACGAAACCAATGCCTAAGCCGATCCGTGCGAAAATGGGGGTGGGGGTGGGAGGGGTAATAGAAGCACGGGAGGAAAAGTAAAGTGTTCTAAATCGCGGGAGTTGCTCGTATAGCACAGATCGAATGGGTTTATACCTATAAATATGTGGGGTGGTCGTGGTTCCTTGTTTTTCATTCTGTTTTTGGTGTCTTGACATATTCACACTTCTAAAATTATGTGCAAACGGGGTACAAAATAAAGATTTATTGAAAATTGTAAATTAATAGGCTCTGAAGAAAAAGTTTTGCTTTTGCAAAATATTCCGAGCTAATCAAAGTTGTTTCATATTAATCCTGGCTCGTTAACACAAGGCAACCACTTACCTGAGGTCGGTTATCATAATAGTTGCATAAAATCATAATTAGAATTCTGAGGTTACCGGTACAAAATTCAGGGGAAATCTTTCCATATATTGTATAGGGCCACAACAGTGACAAACAGCCGACAATTACTACAGCCCATTACTCAACATGTGAAAGCAAATGTAGATGTTATATTTTGTTCCACTTCTAAGCCTTTTTTGTAAAATCCACTGTCGATCATTTGTATTATAAGAAACATTTAGCAAATAGCAACAACTTGGAGCATGTTGGGCCGAGTAATTTTATATAAGTTGAATTGAATTGTGAATTCAGTAAATCTGCTGCCTAAACGTTTTTAAATACACGGTTTCTGCAAACCTAAAATAAGCGCGTCCATAACAAAAAAATTCCGATTAAAGAATGCGTATGATTTGTACCTCTTATATTTAGGGTTGCAGTGCGAACTATACTCTGGCTAATAATATCTCGGACAGTTAGACATACGCCAATACGGCGCACCGTCGTGTTGCACGTAGCCGCAGTACAAGCAACGAGCAACACGCGCATTTGTTAGTCCAAGAAATTATGGCCAGAGTAGAGGCTAAGCCAAGTTTTGCTCTGGCTGTTTCCACTACGATAGCCCCTACTATCTCCTGTCCACTAAAGCCAGAGTGGCAGTAGGTCATTCAAAACCGCGTACCCAATGTCCACCAATATGTGCACAAAGTCTACCCAAATTTTTGTAGACTTACAGTCCTAATGACACAAAATCCTTGCATATATGAAAACTTTGATTTGTTCTTAGGCATCCCTACAGCTCGATTTTTAAAAACCAAACGGTGCACAGCTCCTGTTGTACATCCGTGAAATGTTGACCCTAAAAGCACCAAAAATGACTGAAAAATTTGAACAAATATATAGCTAAACACAGTCGTCTCCCACATCCGGGTTTGTATGTTCGTAATTTATTGGTAATTCAGCGAAAATAAGCGTGCCGTGCCCATTCTAAAAAAAAAAAACGGGAACAATCCAGAGGGCGATGCTATGTTTCAATTGGGATTTTTAATGGTTAGAAATCACCGTTTCAAAGTCATCAGATTTTAACCATGATAGAAAATCAGTAAAGGAAAACACATGCGTATTTATTATATGGACTACATCAAGAGTAAAGATTTTCAATAAGTGCTGTTTTTGTACTCATTCGGGATTTGCTTATTCCGCTCGGATACGCTTGCCCACCCACCAGGCC
>JAMKCH010053727.1:0-19517 GCA_023653785.1 Ophioderma brevispina
AAAACATAGCCACAGGATTTCTAATTGGGGCATAACTTACATTATCATGATGTTTTAATTACGTTTTCGGTGGGGCCTGCACCCCCTGCATATTTTTTATTTTGTCAAAGCTCTGTCTATTTTTACGATGCCGGTAAATCACCTGGCAGAGGCAAATAGTGCAATGTTAGGGATAAAATAAAAATTCCACCCTTTACATTAATTTCGTTCATGCAGCCCTCAATGGTTTTTGTTCCTTTGACATCGTCTTACATTTCTGTAAGATATATTTCATGTGAAAAGGTATTTTGTTATTCGATTTCGGCTGCTGTTCCCGAGTGAATCGCCGATGCTATGGGCATTCTAAAAATAACAATTCACTCGAGCATCAGTACGCATGCGCGAGAAAAGAAATTGGGGGGAAAGGGAGGAACATTGGTGTGCAATGTGTTTGCGTGCGGGCCTGTAGGCCTATTATTGACTGTCAATTGGGTATATGGATCACACACAGACGATCCATATTCTAAGAGCGATGAGTATTCATAGACTGACTAAAGTCAAACAACTTGCAAGTTGCAAGAAGCTGCGTGATGTGCATCCACAATTAGTTACAATGATTGTAACTTTAAGTCTGACATTATTTTTATCACTGGACATTAGGTATACGAGCGGGTTACAACCAACGTGGCTTGTCAGCGTTTCTTATCCGTTTGGGGTTGAAAAAAGGTTACAATAGAAAAGAAATGGCCGCCATTGCGAGAGAAAAAATGGAATCAAGCTCGCCAAGAAAAAAAACGAGGCGCCTCTGGTTGTTCTTTTTTTACTGATATTCCATCATGGTCTCTGATTGGATAAAAAGGCGACAAAAAACTCGAAGTCGGGAGTAGTAGAGATGACTATTCAGAATAGCGGGGACGAAGTGTTGGTGTCGAGCGTTAATGGAACTGCGGAAAGTCAGCGTTGGACTAAGCGTATCAAGCTCGGGTGTTCGCAGTACAATAAACGGGATACGCACTGCATACGCTTTTGATTTTGGTGTATTGTGTTCTCTACTTGAAATGAGAGCCTGGCACTTGTACATACACACCATTCAAGTACCGTGGGAAACACTTGCAGGTTTTGATGGTGGTCGAGCGCAATAATGCATGTTCCAAAGACCTATTCAATACTGTGCTAATATTGATGGTAAGGGTTGTTTTACAATCAAAGTACCTCGGCTGATCTCATGTGTGGGGTGTGAAAATGAAGTTGCATGATTAATTCAGTATGATGTTTTTGCATTGTGTTAAGTCAAGAAAAGTATAATTCCAAATTTTGAGGCGTACATCTTCGTGAACAATTTTTATGATGATCAAATGTTACATTTTTCAGAGAGGACAAGATTTGGAAAGAGCACTCATTATTTTACATTTGGGGTGAAAAAACAAGTGCTGAAGGATTGTCCAGTAGTAATATTTTGTATTCTAGATAATCAAAGAGTAGTTTCAAAATTTGGAGGTGTTGGTGTGCGGTCTTCAGGAAAAAATTATTGGTTAGGAAACTTTGTGTGTTCGGAAAGGACATTTTGACGGAAAACACTGACTTCTACATTTTGATCATGTGATACAGGAAATTAAGGGGGTAGCCACCAAGTGTTTACTACAAATTTACCCCTACAAGGCTCTACACCACCAAAAAAGCAACAAGGATATTAGTGGTATTTGTGGTATATTTGGGTTTGATAGTACAGAGCCTGACAATATTGTGGTAGTAGTTTGTGGTAGTGATCTTTCATTGACATATAAAGTGTTGTACATTCCACTACATGCCCGCACCCGACCCGCGCCCATGTAAGCCTTATAACACCAAGGTTCCCCTGGGCCTGCATGCAACTTCTCTTGGCAGCCCTGTACATTGTAGCCTATGGTGCAGTTTTTGTTATTACTGTGGTATATTGTAGTATATGATGAGTTACTACAATTGGTTTTATTTATTAGTATAGTTATGATTTATCTAACTACTAGCATACACCACCAATATCTACACCCCCCCCATAAAATTTGTGGTAGTTTGTGGTCTATGGAGTGCAAGTATGATGAAAGTTAAGTGTGGTATATGGTGATCTGTAGTACGTCCTCACAATATAAGACGCAAGTGTTAGGGGTTATTAAAACATAAACAGAGTTTTATAGAGAATAATCACAAATCAATCTGTTCAATTTAGTTTAAGCTTTATTAACCCAACCCGCACCAGATGCATTCAAAAGCATTCAAATCTTGTGGTACCGGTCGGAGGAAAATTGCATTTCATGCCATCTCGGACGCTCAACACTATTTTTGTCGCAAAAATGACTCTTCAATGCTTTTAAAGGCACATCTGGGACGTCTCCCCGGAAAATGTCGCGATGCTTTTAATGCATCTGGGACGTCTCCCGGAAAATGACGCGATGCTTTATTGCATCTGGGAAAAGTTGGCCTGCAGAAGATCGAAATTAGCGCAATGCTTTTTCATGCAATCTCGGACGATTGCCCGCAGAAGATTGAACTTGGCACAATGCGTCTTCTTGCCGCCAGGACCAGTTTCCCACCCAAAGATCGAACGTTGCGCAATGCTTCTCATTTGTGCATCTCTGCCGTCTTCCCCCGGAAAAGGACGCGATGCTTTTCATTGCATCTCGGAGTGCTTATTCGCGGAACTGGCGCGTTGCTTTTCATTGCATTTGGGCCATTTACCGGCTAGTATTGCAAAACAAAGTAAGCAAGTCAGATTCGACAAAAACCTCTTTTGCATGAACCCATTTTGCTTAACCCTTTTTTTCAAAGTTCAACTGGTGTTGTGAGAAAAAAAAAACCGGCCAACACTTGAGGGTAATTCTTTGGTAGACGTTTTCATATGAGTCCCATGGATGCAAATGAAGGTAATTGCCATTTTCATTCCGTCAAAGCGCTAATACTGCAGTCAGCACAACGTCATTCAGCGCATGACGGAATCAATTGTAATACCATCATTTGCATCTATAGGGACTTTTCCATAGAAACTTCTACCAATTACTCCTTTGCCAAGCCTTACGCGCCTATGTATAGCACGTATTTGGCAAGAATATAACTAATTCTTACCGTAAACTTTACCTATATAGCCTTGTGGATCTTCATAACCAAATAGATTTGTTAGAATTCATTAGCTCTCAGTTAATTTAAAATGTTCTAAATTGATTTTGGGAACGTTTTCCGCCTCTGTGGAGAGCGCTTTTGGTTCCATTGCATCTCGCCCCGTTTCCCCCGCGAGGTGGAATGCTTTTCATTGCATCTGGGTCGGTTTCCCTGGAGGAGGTCAATGCTTTTAATGCATCTGGGACGTCTTCCCGGAAAAATACCTATGCTTTTCATCAGCATCTGGGACGTCCTTCCCGTAAATGACGCGATGCCTCACTTTCATTGCATCTTGGCCGCTAGCGACTTTACGCTACTTATTCTTGTGCGGGAAACGTCCGAGATGCATTGAAATGCAAAATTTGCAAAAGAAATGCTTCATCATTGCATCTGAGCAGTTAACCACAACCACAAAAATTAAAAATGCTTTTGATTGCATCTGGGACGATGTCGGCAAACTCTACCCCGGGGCGTTTTAGGGTTAATAGCTAAAGGAGAGGACATTTTTTTGACGGAATTTACCTAGGGTCCGGGAGAATCCGCGATTGCGGAACATGACCGTAGCCGGATTTTTGTCTTTCCTCCGCGCGGATGTGTCTTTCCGTTTTCCGCGCAGAAAACAGCGATTTCGTATTTTTTCTACCAGAACAGGTCATTGAACTTCTGCCCGACTTTTTTTCTTAACGATCAAAATGTGTTTGGCAAGAAATTCGATTTGGTCGCCAAGTCGATAATTTAATGATCGCAGCACGGCGGTCGATGAAACTCGATGATCAGGGTTTGCATTAGTACCGCCATTTCCGCGATTCAAGCACAACTAATTGCGCCTTTGTTACTTGGGTATTTGTATTAGAGACCACCTATGGATATGTCTTTAAGAGATGAACGGCACACCAGTTTTTACCAGTGATCACTAATGGGGCCGTCATTATTTCAACCTTGCGAGTGCACACTTACGCAAAAAAAAAAAAAAAAAAAACAAAGATTGCATATAATCCCTGACGGTACTCCTCGTGTGTCTTCATGCATCAGCGCAGGTGTTCCAGAAATCAAAACTTGTGCGCTGGGTCTCTTGGAACGTTTTAAGAAACCACAAGTAACACTCGTAACTCAAAGTGACCTAAAATGAAAAATCAACTTACTTATAATCTGCAATGTTCAATGAAGAATTAAGTTCCTATCTAACATAAGAAAGCACTCACAAAGGGCTCTAGTACTACTTCCCACGTTAGGATATATTAACGGCACATACTAGTGTTCTCCTAAATACTATGAGGACCACTTGAAAACATAGCACTTGAAATCCTTCTTCAATACTTTCAAGGCTGTGACCTTCTACGTGGTCCTCTTACAAACACTGGAAACAAATATGTGTCTGTAACAAGCATCCTAAGTGGGAGTACCAGAGACCTAACTGGAGTGTTTTATTGTTAGCCAGACTAATTCTTTCATTTATTTTATTTTTTTATTCCTTTATTTCATGCAGGAAATCCTCTCAATACAACGTACTGATCTCCCAGGAATCCCTGATAAACTAATCTACAAAGATGAAATAGTACACAATCATGTTAAATAGCATAACAATAAAAAAAATGAATCAATTATGCAAATTTAATTAAACATTTAAAAAAAAAAAAAAAAAAAAAAAACACTTTTAAATTCATTTAACTCAGTGGAATTAAACCTGGTACAAAAGATCAGAAAGCTTGGTTCCAGAATTGTGGCGCTTATAATGAAGTTTTTTTCTTCCAGAAGTTGTTTTTTGCACTTTGGAACACCAAACTATTATGAGATTGACTTCTAAGTACATTTTGAATGATAAAGAGTGAAAACAAACTTTGAAGAATTATAAGTTGGAGCCATGTGCCTGAGACCTTGAAAGTTAAAGTAAGTAATTGGAGTTCCCATCTACAGTTTTAGTCTAACCAGTCCAGCTCTTTCAACAATCTGTCTACGCTGAATCTAATATCCTGGCAGAAGTAAGATACGAGGCAAGTCATTTTTGTAGGACTGAAGATCAATTACTACATAAACCCCTCAAATTAAGACAAACCAGAACTGCCGTAGTCCAATATGAAAGACCAGGGCTTAGCAAGCATATTTAACAGTCTTACTGGAAGATAGTGTTGGTCAAACTCTATAAATAACCCCTATGCGCTTGGATATATTTGAAGATAAATAATTTACATGTTCATGCCAATGTAAGTTAGGATCAAATTTACTCCTAAGTACGTATAATTTTTTCAACTCTTTCAATTGTCTGATAGATATCATATCAAGTGTTATGTTTTTAAAATGCTTATATTCATGCTTAGTGTCCAAACAGCACTTCAGTTTAGTCTTTTTTATGTTTATGTTTTTAAGTTGTTAGACTGAAACCAACAAAATATTGTGTAAGTTTAGCCTTAAGCTCACTTGCAGACATTAGGATCAGACGAACTTATTAAAAGAGTTGTATCGTCTGCGTACATCACACACTTACATGTAGTATTTACATAGTTAGGTAAATGAATTATAACAAAAATGATGAATAATATGGGCCTAATATTGACCTTGAGGAACACCAATAATCTATACTATCCTTACAATACAATTGTGGAATTAATAAATATTGACGGCTGGAGATCTTAACCACTGAGATAGTAAAACGATTTTGAAACCAATTTAAGGCCTTGCCATTGATATACCAGTAGATCAAGTGTTTTCAATGATAAGGTCCATGGTTTTACATTATCAAATGCCTTCTTTAAATCCAGAAAATAGAAGCATAGCACTTTAATACCCCCCGTCATTTCATATTATAGAATATAAGAATCTGTTACATCTAAAAGAGCAAGTATTAGTGCTGTGACTCCTTCTGAAACTGATTGACAAGAGTTTCATAATTTGTTATGAGTGAGATAATTATACAATTGATCATGTACAGCAGCACGGTCTAAACTCTAGAAATAAAGGCAAAATGAAATAGGCTCAACATTGGCTGACAATCACTTTTTGGTCCACCCACTCCTTGTATATAGGTGTAACCTTTGCTTTCTTCCATTCGCTGGGGAAAGTAGAAGTGAACATGGAAAGTTTACAGAATGTATGCAAGGGATGCTCAATGATTTGTGCAGCTAATTTTAGTAACTTTATACTAGTGTTATTTAAACCTGATTTATTATTTGAGAAGTTACTAATTTGATCAAAGACAAAGTCTTGGATTTACAACATCAAACTGAAAATCATTGCATTGCCTATTATTAAATACTACATGGAATATACCATTGATATATTATCTTTAAACTTGTCAGCCAAGGTATTACCAATGGAGTAAAATATTATTGATTGATTGGCTGTTCTCTGATAATTACAAGTGAAACCATCCTTAGTTTGAACATTAGAACAGAAGATACATACTGCGGAAATTAAGTTCTTATGGTGCCCCGGAATTTCCTTGAATTATTTATATTACGATTGATAGCCTCTTTGCAATAGTTTTTCCCTCTTCAATGATTTATTCAGTGTATTTACTTTAATTCCTTAATTTTCTAGCCATTTCCCAATCATAGAGGATTATTTGTTTGTGGCTTTTGCATAGTAATTATCCCTATCTTTTAGATAGCTTTATTAATCCCCATTATCCATTCAGGAAGAGACCTTTTAATCCTCTTATCTTGTCACTGGACATGTAAATAAGTCACAAGCTTGATCCAACATGTCCTGGAAATGATCTAGCCTTGTCCACATTATCACAGTTAAAGTACCATTGTCCCAACCAGTGTCCCAAGCTATCTTTTAATTGTATCAATAAAGTTGTGTTCATTAAAGTTTTTAAACTCTAGATTTTATGATTTAGGTGGAACTTAAAACTTTTTATTTTTTATTTTTACGGGTGTTAAGTATGTGAGTGAGTGATCAGAAGTCCCAAGCTATGACACCAGAGGAACAGTATCTTATCTGGTTTTGAAACAAAGATAAATCTAATTTAGATTTTGATGTCTCAGTTACCCTATGTAATCATTTATAATTTGTGGCATATTACAGTGTATGCAATGGTTTTTAATGTTACTTGAGTTTACATTTCCTTACTTATGCTAATTTAAATTCACCGACAACTTTACATCATCCAAAAGAGTGGTAGAAGTTTTGTAAGATCAAATCTATTTTTTTTCTGTTAATCAAATAGAATTATATGGCCTATAGACTGTAAAAGGAAGAGCCAAGTAGGATATGCTTGGTGTGAGGCAGATTGAGCTCAATCCATAAGCTTCAACATTACCTAACTATTCTGAAAATCACATTTTTCCTTAAAAACAAATGCCATCCTTTGACCTATACAAAATTCCATCCCCAGTTTCATATTAGTTCTGCAAACCTACATATTATTTACTAAGGCCATCAATTTTTTCATATGATCATCAATATGATTTATTCAAAACCAAGTTTTCAGTAAGGCACAAAAAACATCAATATTATTGTGATTAAGTAAGATTCTGAGATGATCAACTTTTTGTTACGTAGACTTTGGATATTAAATCGTAAAATTTTAAAAAGCCCTTTTGACAAGAAATGAAAAATCAATAAATTTTCCTTGAAGGAAGTTCATTTTGCACACTTTGAAGAAACATTATCCAAACCAAAGGGTATTTTGAACATAAGAGTTATCATACATTTTAACAATGAAACATCAATTCACAGTTACTACTACAACATATTCACGTTTTTAACAATCTTACAAACACATTTGCCACAGACCAAATTGAGGGACTGTGTTTTTTGAGCTCTTTTCTTCTTAAACGGTTTATTCTAGAGTCCGATTACTTGGGCACTTTACTATTAGATATGCTTGCTGTGGTACATGTAGTGGGCTGGCTAATTCCAAAACTCTCTAATAGTATTTTTGAGAGAGTTATTTGTGAGGAAGTCTTTTGTAATAAAAGAGTTCTGTTTTAATGCCCTGTTGGTGATGACGCTTACAGGAAATCCTCCTGGCTTGATAAATTCTTAATTGCAGAAATGAAATTTTGTCTAGAAGTACAAACCCTCTTCCACTAAGGTGAAGTTTGTCAGAGGCTATATGACATGTGTTCAATGTTAGAAGTATCGATAAAAGTCCAGGAGCGGAGAATACATAGTTTCATGCAGGCTGCATTATAATCCTTGATCCAGTAGGCATGGCCAATGTTCAGCTGTTTTGAGAGAAGATATTAGGATCTCTATTGAAGAGTTTTGCACATTGATTAAATTGCTGCAATAACAAGTCTAATAGGTTTAGACATTCCAATGGGAAGTCTATCATATCATTTGTGCCCAGTGGAAAGATACAGCCTGGTAGGTGGTTTCTTCATTGATGAAAACAGGTGCAATTGTGGCCCAATTTTGAAAGGGAAGTTCCTGGAATGCACTGTTTATAAAAACACGATATGATCTGGACCTAACGTGGCCAGCAAGATTCTTGGCATAAGAACTCTCCCCAGGATCCGGTGGTGTTACGCCACGGTCCTGTTGCTTTGTAGCTTGTTATGGAGAGTCGTAGATTCAGGGTTGTGGGCATTGGTGCAGGTTTACATTTAGTACCGGAAATTTGATTTAGGAGATCCTTTGGTAGTAGAGACAGAGTTTGGTTGTTAGCCAGGGCAGGTAATGGGTGTTCACATCAAATCGAAGAGGGTGGGCTTTGTTTCTTCAATGTCCAGTACACTGAAGAAGTTGCTGGTAGGGATAGTGGGAATGTCAATAGTGGGTTTAGAAATAGCACCATATTGGCTGGTTTTATTTCCAGCACTTGGCTTCTGATAGTTGAGAAGCTGCAAAGTTACTGGGGGGATTCTGTAGTAGAGTAGGGACACACATTTGTGTTGGAACAGACATCGGGGACTTGGCAAGGTTCAGTCTGGGTTTGAGTAGAAGATTGGGAGGCACAGCTTGTTTGACCAGGCAACATCAATGATAGGTGGCAGTTTGATTTGCCAGTTGATACAGTTAGGCTTACGCTGTAAATAAACAAAAGATGCCCTTTGTGTAGATTGTACTGGGATTGCAAAGAAAATCTGCTCAACATGCTATCATCACAAGTAGAGAGTTGTAGTTCAGATGATTATCTATCCTAATGTCCAATTTCAGGTCAAACTGTGTCCTACGCCACACTTATGGTGTTTGAATTACGTTGCACAGAATGGTGCAGTTGATTTATATAACGTACATAGCACGCATGTCTGAAGTCTGAATATTAACCTTTGCTGCCTCTGTCATCTGGGATCCATACATTGGCTTCAATCTGATAGAGAACATCATTGATAGAGTCAGGATTTACAGAAATTGTAGTAGAATTTGTTCTGGGAATAATTTTCATTTTTTCCCCCAGTAATTTCCCATTATGGTACCCTGGCAAAGTAGAGTTCATAGAGCTAGTACTCTGTGCTGGTTCCTACCTCTGATCATTGTCCCTGTTCAGGGATGCGCCATGTTTTATTAGTCCTCTATTGATCCTTGAATGGAAGATGTATTGATCCAGTTTCTAAATATGACTCACTGAGCACACAGTACAGCACAAATACAGTCAAATTTTTGAGATGAAATCCATTCAAATATTGAAGAAAATTCATGATGTGTATAAAGCAAAGATCTTGTGATGAATAAGTGGTGCAAACACATCATAGCGAGCTGGTAAAAAGCCTGACAAGATGATTAAAAATCATACAGTAGAAATAATTTAATCAGCACAGAATGATATCTTTGAAGAGCTCCCAAACATGTGTGTGCACACACGTGCACACACTGTCAGAATTGGAACATGCCAGATTATAATTACTGTTTAATTTTTCCTTCATAGGTCCTTTGAGTTTACGTGTAACGCATGGGCATGCAGCACATGATCAAAGTTGGACGAACACGATTAAACAAATGGTGAATAGAAGTTTTAATTCACCCTCGAATCCATGGCATTGAATAGTTTAAATCCATTCATGGTAGGCTACTCTTATGTACCCTATCATCCATAAAATACATCCGTGATTAGCCAAGATATTAGCTGCTCATTCCCTGCATGAGCGATGAGTTGAACTGTATTTGCTCACCCTGCTGATTGCGAACGAACGGGAATTCCCCAGAACGAAAATTCAGAAGATAGTTTGACCTATACTGATCTGTTATTGAAATGTCAGCCTCATGGACCACACAAACAAACATGATAAATATTGAGGGGCCCTTTAGTGCCCCTTGTGTAGTAAGATTAGGAACACTTACCTGATGGTGATCTAACTAAGATTGCATTCACTCCTGATGATAGTGATACCTTCCAAAGTCTTACACCGTAACATATATCGCCCAACCCTAGGCCTTAAGAGATACCGCCCAACCCTTTCCACTTCTATTTCGCCAAAACTACAAGAAGTTAAGGCACGAATGTACTAGGGGGCAAACGGGCTGGGAAGGGACGATCACCATCTTCAGGTGGGGGTAAGTATTAAACTAAATCTTACTCTTACTAACAAATGGGGGGCACTATTAAAGGGCCCCTCAATGTTAGAAACGATAAATACTTACCTGATGGTGATCTAACTAAGATTGCTATACAGATTAGCACGCTAGAAAAGGAGGAGGTAAGGATCCTGAGCAATAAGGCTAAAAATTTAAAAATTATATTGATTGGAAGCTAGCAAACCACAAAATCGAAAAGGACTTAACCAACCCCAAAGCGAGCATAAAAATGCTAATACAACTTACAAGAGACGATATATGTTAAATACTCAAAAGCTCACATAATAACTTACAATTTGAATACAATCTGTACGATATTAACTATCCACTCACCTAGTAGAGGAGGATGGGCCACCACGCTCTTTGACAAAATCTGAAATTCACGAAGTGTATGGCGACCAATATCTTTCAAGTAACTTAATTAAAGGTTGCAGCTAGATATCCAAGAGATGTTCTGACGATCTCATTCAAGGATAGACCTCTAGCATAGGCCCACGACGTAGAATATGACCTCATTGAGTGGGCACGGGGTTTGCCAGGTATTTTTGCGCGTCAGCATTATAAGAACTTCAACTAACCATCCAGCCAAAGTTGATTTAGCTGCTTGCATGATAAGGTTTTTAGTGTAATAAATAGTTGTGAACATTGCCCCTAAGGTTCTAGTTCTGGCAAGATACCATTTAAGGGCTCTAACAGGACATAATAGGCGTTTGGATCTAATTTTAGAATTAGAAATGACAGGGATAAAGAGGGGGGAAGCTGACAAATTACTCCTCTCATTTTTAGCCGAAAACCAGCGCCCTAAAGACAAGGGTACACCAGATTTCCCATGACTAAATTAGGACCAATTGCCAAAGCAGTGGAGTCAGAACATCGCCTACCAGACGCTAAGGCAATTAAAAAATAAAGTCTTCATAGACAAATCTCTGAGAGAAGCTGACTCTAATGGTTCAAATGGAGAAAGTTCAACTTCTCCAAAACTGGGGGAGGTCCAGGGAAGGCCACACTATACGACTACTGGTCTAGGAGTAAGCATTCCTTCAAGTAATAGTTTTAAAGCAGATGCTGACCCCAAAGACGAACCTTATCCGGAAGTCCTCTCAGGAATTGCCCTTATGCCGATAAGTAGCCTTTAACAGTAGAGACCTGTACCACCTTTATTGAAAACAAAAATCAAAAATTCAGCTATTTGGGATACAGATGCTGAATATGGGTCAATTTGTCTATCCGCACACCAGGAGAAATATGATCTGACATGCGAATTGTAAATTCTGATGGTAGTCTGTCTCCTGCCGCGAGCGACCAACTCGGAAGTTTCTGAAGAAAAGCCTGCCGGATTTGTAATGTTGCTTGATAATTTCCAAGCAGTCGGTGCAAGCCGTGGACATGTGAAACCTGGCCTTGGACTTCGCATCCGGAGAAGGATGGATCGGGGTAGAGGAGGGGAACTGTCGACCATAACAGGTTGGGAGAGTCGGTAACCAAGGACTGTCTCGGCCAATACGGAGCCCAATGAGAAGAATCAGACAATTGTTGTTGGAAACTCATTTGAAGAACTTTGGGAATGAGTGATATTGGAGGAAAGGCATAAACCTGCTAGGTCTCTTCCAGGAAGACTGAATGCGTTGCATTCAGAGCTAAGGATCTTGAAAACGGAACAGTACACTGGAGCCTGTGATTTGAGGACTGGAGCGACAAGTCATCGTCGGGAATGGCGGACTGAATTAAATCCTGAAAAACCTGATCGCATAGAGACCATTCTGTCGGACTTAGGGAAACACCCCTGGACAAGTTGTCCGCTTGAACATTGGAAACCCCCGCAATGTGGACTGCTGAAAGATAATCTCGGGCATTGCACACAGAAGAAGATGGCGGGTATGAAGACAGAGAGACAGGGACCTTGTACCTCCCTGTTTGTTGATGACGGCCACCCACCGTCGAGTTGGCCGACTCACCAGATATATTTGTTGAGAATCACCCTCTCTTACCGTCTCCCCCTTGCGTCGCCCCAGAGAACCCAGGGCTTCCAACGAACGAAAAACTGCCAAAGTCCAGAGATTGATGTGAACGAGAACTCTACTGCACAGCCCAACACCCTTTGACGGACCGGTGGAGAGTGTGCCTCCCCAACAGAACTTGGAAGCTCCGTGGTTAACACCAAACTGATGAGGAGGACGAGGAAAACCTGACCACCTGAACAAGATGTTCCTCACTATACCCACCAATCCAAAAATTGTTTGACAATCCCGATTCACTGGAACAGGGTGCGAAGATTGTGAACAGATGGGGGAAAAAGGATACAGAAGTGAAGCTGAAGATGGCCTCATTTTGCAACCATGCACACCACAAGGGATAAATCCACCATGCTCGCCCATGAGACTAGGATCTTGAGCCCAACAAGGCTGAGCGGAATGTCGATCTCGAATAATTGAACACATCAATCAAGTTCTGAACACGATCTAGAGATGGAATTGCAATCCCCTGGGTTAAGTCCAATTGAGCACCTAGGAACAGAGGGAGGATGAAGCGGGCTAAGATGCGACTTCTCCTGATTGATACTAAACCCGAGAGAAGACGCCAAGCTCATGACCCCACTGAACATCCGCTAGAACTTTCGCGCGAGAGGAGCCAGCAGAAGCCAATCGTCCAGATACATAAATATTAGGATGCTGTGACGGCGACAGAAGGAGAGCCCCTATTGATGAACAAACTTGTGAAAACCCGAGGGGCAGTTGAGAGGCCGAAGGAAAAATTTGCGAAAAGCAAACGCACGGCCGTTGATGAAAAAGCGAAGCCACTTTGGAGAATTGGAAAGGGATGTGAAGATAGGCGTCCTTGAGGTCGGAAGGTCACTGCCCATTGATGAATGATGGGAACCTAGGACCACAGAAGATTCTGCATAAGAAAGGGCTTGGGCTTGATGAATTTGTTTGAGGTTTCAGGTTGAGAATTGGGCGCCAATCTCCTGTCTTTTTTGGGAGCTAGAAAGAATGTCGCCCAAAACCCGGCCTGAAAAAGGGGAAAAAGGTCGGAAATCCGGCGTCCTTTTTCAAGAGGATTCTACCTCCAGAATAAGAGTCCTGAAGCTTCTGCATATCCTGAAGAGGAGTCGGAATTGTACAAACATGCGAGGAGGACGTTGAAGTGAACTCACGGCCGGTAACATGTGTCACTGTGTCTAGGATCCAACTGCCTGGATTTAATCTGTGCCAATGTCTTGCAAATAAATAGACTGCGCCCACTGGAGGTGGTGGCAGGTCCCCTAGGCTGAGAGGACCGTGACTCTACGGCCGGGGGCCCATCAAAAGAGAGACTGGGCACGGCCTCTGCTGCGCCCCCGACTAACGCCTTGTAGACGACTAGGGTCACAGCAGGATAATGAATAGAAAGAGGGAAAAGGTGAACGGCCATAAGAAGAGGCCTTACCCACACCTCGGGAAACCCTCTGAAAACCCCTGCCTCTGGCACACTGCACCACGAGTCGATGAAGCAGGCTGCGATGCCCGGCACCCCGATCACATTTGCACCTCCCTTGTTCTTAAGAAGGAAGGAATTCGCCTTGCCTCTCTAAATTCCTTTCTCTCTTAGAGCAAAGCTTGGACTGTTTTAGAAAGGGCCACCAAACTATAGGACAACATCTTCCTCATAAGAAACTTTCATCAAGTAATTGATCAGCAAGTCAGAAAGCTCTTTGGATTCTTCAGACCAGCAAACAGCGTTCTGTCTTTAACGCCACAACAAACTTTTGAGATACACGAATAGCCATTTAGAATTCATGAAGTCAAATCAGCTAGCAAAGCAAAAAACTGAAGCTGATGGAACAGAATTCAGAATGCGGACTGAATGCGTAGCAAGTCATATTCCAAAGATTAGAATTGCAAAGTAGACAAAAGTTGGTAATTTTCAGTGACTCATCTTAAAGCAACTTAACTCCTTCTCAAGAACCTGAACCATCTCTCTCCCCGCTCTTTATCTTCCTTATTTTCCTCCCCGACGCCTGCCCGGTGCCCCACCCCCCTAAGTGCCCACACCTATTTTTCGCCCGCCCTCCCTCCCCCTCTGCCTGCCGCCTTTTATTTACCTGTCCTTGCGTCTCATCCCCTTTCATCTCCCTCCCGCCCCTCTCGATTGAAGTTTCCTTTTCTTTTTCTCCCCTCCATCTCCGCAGTCTTTATCGCTCTTTCTTTTGTTCTCGAGCCGATGTTCTCCTCCCATCGGATCTCCGCCTCTACGCTAATCACCCTGTCTTTCTTGTTCCTCTTGCCCGTTACCACCCCCCGTGCCTCCTAATACTCCCCTACCCCCTTTTGCTTCTATCCAATCGACCTTTACCCCCCTATGTCCGGCCCCCTGACCCCCCTCTAGCACCTTTCCCCTCGTCGCCTTGCCCGTGTCCCCGCCTCTCTTTCTCTAATCCCCGACCAATCACCTCCCCTTCTCCTCTGCACTCTGGATCTCTCCCCCACCCGTGACGTTTTGTGCCCTCTTTATGTTCTCATCCCAATCCCCCCCCACCGGTTTCCTAATGCGCCTTTATCCCCGGTCTTTCCCCTCAACCAGATCCCTTTCCCTTCTCGCGTTTCTCGCCCTCAGCCCCCCACCTTTTCTCTCTGAACCCAATCTTATTGCCGCTCCCTCTCTTTCTCCATATTCGCTTCCCTCTCCCACTCCGCCCTCCTCCTTGCTCTTCCGTCAGCGCACGATCCCAATCACGGCTGTGCTTGTCTATACTTCCTCTACGCACTCTACGGCTTCTTTTATCGTCATCTCCTCTTATCACCCACCCAATCCCCCCCCGGTCTTGCTTATTTCCCTTCACCTCCTCTGGTCTTTTTAAGCGTTTGCTCCTCTTAACTTCCTTGTGCTTGTTAGCCCTCTCCCCTTCTTTCTCATCTCGCGACACTCTTGCCCCCTCCGCCTTATCTTACCTCCCCGCGCCTTAAACACCGTTTTTCTTCTATCCCTTGTCTCTCGTCTGCTCGCCCCTTGACCACTGGTAACGATCGCGCGCGTCACCTCTGTTTTTCTTTGTTGCTCTTTCGCCAGGCTGGACCTTCGCTCTCCGCCTTCATTTCTTTTGTCCCTTTCTCCTTTCTTAATCCTCCCGCTCGTATCCTCATCTTCTCCCCTTCTCGCACCCACTAATCTCGCTATTTTCTTCATCTTCCTTCTTCCGAGTCCGAGTTAATTCCTATTTTTGCCCTTTGTTGCCCACTCGCCCTGAACCCCTTGCCTCTTTCTCCTTCTTATTACCGTCTACTCCTTTTTTCCCCCACAACCTTTTCCTTCAACCTTCACTCTGCATTATACTTCCCTCTACCTCCCGTCTCCCCCCGTTCTCCTATTCGCTCCCCCCCCCCTTTTTTCTTGCCCCTTACTCTTCATGTACCTACCCCACCCATTTCCCTCTTATCGCCCCCCTCCTCCTCTTAACCCCTCCCTCCATTTTCCCTGCTCCCCGCAGAAAAACGAAGTTGAGAACCAGATCCTGACTTCAAGTTCTTCAAGAAATAATCTACCTCAGAGTCCTATGAGGAATGCTGAAGAAATTATCAAAGTCCTCACGAGAGACTGCAAACACACCTTGCCAAAACCAGGGACGGTCTAACTTTAACCCTGCGTAAGCCTCTCACTAGTGAAACCCAGCCCTAAGGTCATCAGGCATCTAAGTAAAGGAGAATAAGACTGCTGGACCTTACCTGTCCCACCAAACAAAAGAGAAGGCTGGAGATGGGGGATCACTGTCAGGAAAGCTTGAAGATCAACAGATCAGCAGCCCAATTCAGATAGGATCCACCCTGTCGTTTTAAAAATTTCTGAAAACCCTTAAGCCTGAGGCATCAATATCGTCATCATCATCTGGCTTCCAAGGGAACATCGTCGCCCGAAGCTTCACCCCTTAGAATCGAAGGAACAAAGGGGGATACGTAGAAGGACCAATATCAGCTGTACCGAAGAAATCATGAGCGATTGATTCTGTAAAAGAAAGGGCATTATTGCCAAGTCCAGGGAAAAACACTGACATCATCATCATCACCATCATCATCGTCATTCATCATCAATAAACCTCAACCTCATCCGCCTGAGAAACGGGGAGCAAAGGGAAGGTTGGAGATGAGGAAGGTCTGAGAAGAATAACTTGAGAGGTGAGTAACAGTGGGATTAAACACATAGACTGTGAAAAATTACCCGACTGTAAAGGAGGGCAAACTAAGAATTCAGTAATGGGCAATTCATCTGCACAAGCTGGTGATCATATCCGTTGATGAGAACCTTAAAGAGGAGTTGATCAACACACCATTGACTGCGATTCAAGTTGACCACAGGTGGTGAGCAGACCAAGAAGGGAAGGCCTTGAGTACTGCAAAGGGTGTGACTAATCGGTTGAGAAACACAAACACCTTGATAAGGATGACTGGAGAAGTTTGGATGAGCAAGTTGAATACCAAAAAAACCACCCGCTAAACTAGGAGGGAGTAAAGGGGATTGAGAAGGTTGATTAACTGTGAAAAGGGGAAACCCCAGGTGATGAAACAACCACCAATTCCCGACGAAACAACATCTGAGCCCATGTGAAAAAACGGACCACCCAAGTTACCCGACGAAACAAAATCTCGGAGTTGAGGACGACCACTGAGAATAGATCGGGGGTACTGGAGCGTAAAAAGCACGATCGGAAAAACTGGCGGTAGAATTGATAAGGGACAAAAAATATGGGTCGAACTTACCGTTACCGAAATATGCGTACTTGACCGGTCGGGCTCAAGTTTGTCAAATTCTTTCCATTTCCGTGCCGAGGCGGGAATGCACCTGAACAGGCACACCAGTCGAACACAATACCCATTGTTGAACCTGGCTCCGAGGTTCTGGGTATAATTTATTTCACTTTCGTGACGAGCCGAAATGCGTCTGAACAGCGCATCAGTGAAACGATTTTATTATCTTACCCAATTTAGAACCCGGCTCAGGGGCTCTGGGTAAAGATACTTGAGAGTAGATACAGAAGCCGAAGCTGACACACTCGGAGGACTTAGAGTTTGCTTAGGCTTTCTCGGCAATTTCGGTTTAGTGGGGGCTAGAGACAAGAGTCAGACTTACCAACACCTTTTGTATTTTAGAAAGATCTAGTAATTATTGGATGAATTACGTACCGACCTCCTCGGAGATGACCAAGCTAAAGGAAGCTCAATTCCGTCCCAATACTCCCATCGTTTAGCGTAATCTAAAGGGCACGGATCCTTCCTAGAGCTTTACGATGTAACATACATAATGCATGTTGTCACCCGGCTCGATAGCCAAGTTACACATCGAGCAGACAGACATATTGAGCACACAAAAAAATGAAATACGGGCTTTAGAAATTACAGGAATTGAAAATTACGCGCAAAAAGCGATAAAGAACTAGGCAACAGCTTCACTCTGCACCGGTAAAAATAAATGGAACTGAAAGGAAACAGAAATCGGAAAAATGAAATTAAACAAAGGGGAATCGACGCACTATGCGCGAAAATTAAAATCAAAATAAAATAAGATCAAAAACAAACTCTCGGGCCTGAATACTGGCTAAAAACCCCGTAAAACAAAACCCCAGATAAGGAAGGATTTATACACAAACAAATAGGGAAAATCCCGAAGGAAAGTAAAAACTTACCCAACGGTAGAGCGCATCAAAACCTGCCTCCTATCGGGAAGATCCCAATTGGCGAAATAGGAAGTGGAAAGGCGTTGGGGCGTATCTCCTTAAGGCCTAGGGTGGGCGATATCTGTACGGTGTAAGACTTTGGAAGGTTCACATTTCACTCAGGAGCGCCAGATTTATCGGTGCGCGGAAAAACGCGGAATTGCCGAAATTCGCGCGCGGAAATTGAGTTTTTCAAAACGCGATTCTCCCGGACCCTAAATTTACCACTAAATTTCAAACTGACACCGATGTTACCAAAAGGTCACATTCTTTTAAGATTCGGATATTAAACCCTAACGCGGCCGAGAGGCATGAAAGCCAAAGAAAACGTGGTACCGGTAGAAAATCGTCGTTCGTTGCATCTGGGCGTCAACAACTATTTTTGGTCGCGCAAAATGACTCTCATTGCGTTAATGCATCTGGACGTCTTCCGGAGCAGAGGCGAATGACGCGATGCGTTTCTTGCATATGGGCCGTCTTCCCGGAGAATGACGAGGCGTTTAGTTGAATCTGGGCCGTCTTACCGGAGAATGACGCGAGCGTTGATTGCATATCGGCCGTTTTCCCGGCAGACACCGAAATCGAATTGGCGCGATGCGTTGATTGCATCATCGGACGTTTTCCCGCAGAAGATCGAATTTTGCGCGATGCAGTTTCATTGCATCCGGCCGTTTTCCCGGCAGAAGATCAAACTTCGCGCGATGCGTTTCATTGCATATCGGACGTTCCCGGGGCAGAAGATCGATCTTGGCGCGATGCGTTTCATTGCATCCGGCCGTTTTCCCGGCCAGAAGATCGAATTTGGCTCGATGCGTTTCATTCCATTTGGGACGTCTTCCGCGAAAAATGGACGGGAAAAGCACGCGTTGCTTTTCATGATCTTGGCCCCGGTACCGGGAAAATGACGCGTTGCTTGTCATTGCATTTGGGCCAGTTTACGCTAGATATTGCAAACAAAGTAGAGCAAAGTCAGATCATTACAAAACTATTTGCATGAACCAATTTGCTTCCTTTTAAGTTCAACCTGCCGTGGCCCTGCCAGTTTATTTCTTTAAAAAATACAAGTCCAGCCTGCCGTGGCACTGCCACGTCCTTGTGATAAAAAGACGAACAAAACAGGCCAAAACTTGAGGGGTAATTCTTGCCAGCCTTACGGTCCTATGCTAGCCACATTTTTTTAGCAAGGAATTACCCTCAATTTTGGCCGGTTTGTTCGCTTTTTTTTAATCACAACAACGTGGGCAGGGCCACGGCAGGCTGGGTGGAC
>JAMKCH010053729.1:0-10335 GCA_023653785.1 Ophioderma brevispina
AGGATAAAGACATCCAGGTAATTTGTAGGCCAACTTTTAAGTTTTCCATAACTTTAATCAACAAATGTGTATATTACATGAATATTTTTGACTCGTACTCACTGATATTAAAACCACAAAGGTTATAGACCGCTCAAACAGTGTGCATAGCGTGGGAAACATGCATACGGCGTGCGTGTTCTTGTGTTAAATGCCATTTTCGTCGTCTGCTGAATTTAGCGTCGCCGGCGACGCTAAATTATAAAATCGTTCTGTTTACCCATAAGGAAGCTGATTTGGTCTTAATCATTTCGGGTGAGGGCTTTTGTATATAAAAGCCTTACAACCATGCAAAAATATCGATTTTGAAAAATCTTGAGGTCGCACTATTTTTCAAATGTGCCAGTGTCTCTTTAACCTGACTGTGTATATGTGATGCTCTCTCGTAGAAGCGCTATTCATGATTATGATTGCGCTTTTTTCCGTTAATGTATTTTTAAAAATATTTCAAAAGAACTCAGATTGCGTGGCGTGCGTCTATGGGTGCTCGTTTTGTAATCGAACTGTCCTGGGTTTTGAATCCTCCTGTAAACGAAGAATTTTAATTTACTATGCTTATATTTTTAGATTGCGGTAGTAAGCAATTTCAACAAAAACATCAGAGTCAGCTATTGAAATAGAAAATAATGAATAGCTGCCCCATGAGACGAGTCGAAAAGATGTGGTCCTGGAACACAGGTTGCGGACGAGATAAGGAATTTGCTGTGCGGGCATCTAATCACCAAAACTGGACTTTTCTGTAAAATTTTTGACCTTCTTGTCTAAAAAAAAAGCAAAGGTGGATCTTTTAAGAGTTCACCTGTAGCGTGCAACCAAGCTATTCACTGATAACCGACCAATTTTCTTATGTTATCCAGTCACGTATTTTATTCATATCACGTACACATGTCTGTATCGACGTTGCCCCTTTGCGAACCTTGGCGTAAAAAGATACTTTTCGTGAATTTAACCCACCTAAATTGCATTTCTATGACATTTGAAACCGATGGCGACACCATTCGGCTGGTTATGTACGTGGTTGACAGTGTATTAAAGGTGCATTTCGTGATCTTAGCATTCCTGTTTTGCTTGTGGTTCACTGCTTTTTGATGTTATGAATAAATGTATATCACGATGCCCCATAGCCCACTGTACATAATTTCTGTAAAATACAAAATTACGAATTTCTTCCAGAATAGAACGAATTTGCAAGTAACATTAGACACGCATACTATACGTATATATACGTAAATCAAACGGTTCAGATGATATAAAAAATCTCAACTTTGTTAGCTAAGCCGAGGTATGAGGTTGCGGATCACGAAATGCCTCTTTAATATTTGTATATAAATCAAAATTCGGAAAACTCATTGTCAAAATGTAAGGTCAATATGTCAAGGGAAATACGTAATCCATTGGTTGATGGCTGGCATCCATCCATTTGGTTAGACTAAATAAAAGAAAGTATTGAAAAACCTATCACAAACTGTTCATTTTGGAATATCACTATAATAATCAAAAGACTTTCGTGCCAAAACTCAACAAATGGGTAAAACAGCAGAAGGAAGAGAATGCGGTATAAACAAATACCAGCAACTCAATCATAGCATGTTTTATGCTAAAATTATTCAGTTCCCATGTTTCTGCTTAACTTAAAAGGACATTTCTTGATCCACAGCTTGGTCCCCTGATTTACCTAATTTTTTCTTTTAAAAATGGTTAATAATGTAAAAGGCTCAAACGCGCCCAAACGGTTCAAAACGAGCAACCCTTCGCAAAATTCCCCGAGCAACCCACTCTTCACACCACTGAAAAGCAAAATCAGAATAAATTTATGAAGTAAGGGTTTTTTTTCGCCAATGGCTTCTAAATCTCCAAGAAGGATAGAAGTTGCTAAGGGACCCATCAAAATTTACAGTAGGGGATGTTTTTTCCGTCATTTTTGTCTTATTCTAACTTTATGCTGTGTGAAAAAAATCATTCCTGCAAAATATTTCAGGTCTCCCATTTTCCTAAAACAAAAGTTCGCCTTTTGAAAATAATCGTGTCCCCACTCTACCATTAAGTGAAACCACGAGATTCGCCCGAGTGCATTCGTAACTACGAATCTTCTGTTGCGAGTAGTTTCCCTGACTTAAACCATTGCTCACAATGTGAAATCAATGTCCGTAACAAACCCATCAATCCGTTTGAATACCTGTGGATTCGTAACTTTTACCTGAGATGAATATGGTATGTTCACCTCAGCTTTTACATATGCCCTACTAATCAGTTGAGAGTCATTAAATACGAGGAAGAGACACGCATCGCGCACTAGAACAATTACAACATAATATGCACAGGCACACACATCTGAGAAAAAATCTCGGACGCATGCGCCTGTACGGGGACTCGAACCCCGGACCTCTCGCTTTCTTGGTGAGTGCTCATACCACTGAGCTATACAGACCGCCCCTGATATACAGAGATTCGGTATGATACTCATGGATAAGCGGTCGGGGTAAACAACACACACAACACAACAGTGTACGAGATCGGAGTCGCTGCTTACCCGCAAGCCTAACAATGTATCAATTATAAGGACTATAGAGGCTCACGCATCATACACTGCAAACAAACTAGTACACGAGATCATTACTGATGCTTACTTTTTGTTATTACAAGTGACTAAAAATTAAAATAGTCAATGAACGAAAGTAATGAGATTGGGCACTTGAGCACTCTTAATTCCAAAGATAGTTACCTGTAAATAAAACTGTTATGTTATAATTACCTGTATTACCAAGTCAATACAATGGTATTAAGATGAGCGTCTTCTGTTTGATAATTTAAAACAAAATAGAACAATACCTTTCATATTCATTTTTTCAAGGGCGTTGATTCCACCTGGCAGAAGCACTTCTCCTCGGAAAGTTTCATCAGTGCCCATATCTCTTTCTATCATCACAACCTTTTGCCTTCCATGCCAAACCTGGCAGCAAAACTCGCCCCCAAGATACCACCTCCAATGACGATGATGTCTGGATCTGTGCTTTTGAATTCAGGAGGTGGACCGAGCTGGAACGGAATTAAATGAAATAATACGGATTCAAAGACTACACTGGCTGCTTTGGTAATTAAGTTTGGTTTTTGATATCTAGACGTAAAAGAATCATGTTCAATGATACCATTACATTAAGCGTAGCAAACGTATATTTCAAAAATGTTATTATCTCACAAAAACCAAAAATATTAGTAAGAACCTTGTAAATACTCAGCTCACGAAATACTGAAGCTACTGTCATCAACCCCGGGGCTAATCAACACATCGGATTGAACAAGTAACCATTGAAAGTAAGACAACTAAAGGTTCGTTCATACTACACTGCAACGTGCGTTGCGGTAAGTTACAGTGCTCGAATTACGGTCTCTGTCCAGTATACTACATTGCAGTACTGCAACCGAGTTAAATTTATTTTAACTGCAGCTGCAGCAGGTTACGTTGAGTTGCTGCAGCAAGTGATCGATATATCGGCACTGCACTGCACAGTGTAGCGAGGTATGAACGAGCCTTAATTTAACTCGGTTGCAGTGCCGCAATGCAGTATACTGGACAGAGACCTATTTCGAGCACTGCAACTTACCGCAACGCACGTTGCAGTGTAGTATGAACGAACCTTAAGTCTATGAATGTGAATACTGGATATGAATATACAAGTAGTCTAAGAAGATAAAGAACAACTGGGTGCCATCTGTGGAGTATCCACGTTGTATATCTTAGACCGCTTATTTATTGTTCGTATTGTGCATGCAGAATCTAGTAATTTGAGATGCAACTACATCGCAAATTTAAACTGCAAAGTAATCACCAGTAGAGTTGAGGTTGTGCATCTTGTAGACGTTTTTAGTAAAAAATAGTAGCTAATAGTATTTTAATAGTAGCTAAGTTACTTTAGTGAATTTATCGTTACATGGCGGATAAAATTACCAAATTGTGCCCAAGGATACCTTAGAACCTACTTACTAATATTAGAAGTGGAGTCCTCACAAAAAATGGCGCCATCTTGAAAATTTACAATGAAGTTTAGTTATCACACTGACGATATTATCAAAGATTACGTTTTTATCAAAACAGGCAATTTGAGATCACTCTCTCTAAATTTGTAGACTACAACATCAGTAGCAGATGTTTAAAGTGGATTCCACCGATTTTGTGGAGTAAGGTGTTGAAAAGGGGAGAGGCGTAAGCAACTTTGATTTTGCCTGCTGAGTTGGATAAACAGTGTGCATAGCAGCTTTGGTATGCTTCAGTTTGTTTCAGCTTACACGATAAAGACCTAATTTGCATTTATATGTAAATTGCCAAATAAATCCAATAAGTAAATCTTAAAATCTAAAACGAAATAAAATCTTGTTGAAGTTGATTTTTTCTTTGTTTTCTAAGATAGCAATAAACACTAAATGGGCATGAACATGATATTAATGGAATTGTCAAAAACAACAACCTCCTATTACACACATACTGTACATACCATACCACACCACATAGAGTTAACCTGGTCGTAATATAAATAGCGCGGTCAATTCAAGGATTTGTCATGGTCATGCTGTATCATTATGATGAGGCAATTGTGTTGTCCTCCAGAGTCCGCTTGGTGAGAAGTCTGTTTAATAATCGAAGTCTTAGCACTCATTGCTAGTAGTTATTTGGGTAATTTTAAAAAGGGTTGCCTTATGTAGTCTCTTTGTAGCTTATGAAGGAGAAACGTGTATCTAGAAATCACATACAGGCTTAATAACAAAGAGCAGCTATGCAACATGCTGTCTCTTCATTTAAAGGCTGACTCAGAGATTTCCCGATGAGGGCGCACTCAATTTTCAAACAAATCGTGTTTTTTTTTTACCTACAACGCTAAGACTTATCCATATTACTGTTCACTGTGTGAAATAAACTAAGCTCAAATCGAAGTCATTCATATAGAAAATCACAACATCTGTATACATATCAAACATAAGCCAGCCAATCAAACTGATCGCAGTTATTTGTTTTTAATTAACCCAGTCTTTAAACGGTCCTTTAATGATCAACTATTTACCTTCTACCTTTAAAGAAGTAAATATAAACTTCTGACATTAGAATTCAATGCAGAATGCTGTAGAATGTTTACACGATTAATAATATTTACTTTGTGACGTGTGTTATAAAACCCATTTATCGAGATTTAGTTAACCTCGGTTGACCCGGCGATCACAGATTGTTTGTTAACGCAGCGAAGGACATATCACATTGTGTCAATTGATTTACTTACCATTTTCAAGACCAAGACTATCTGATACCATCTATGCCATCAAAGAGCAAGTTCGACAAAGACAAATATTCAAAATGTCAAATCATACTGATGCTTTCATCAAATATTTCGTAATTTTCTTAAAGTCATGAAAGAACTCTTGTTTGGCAAGCTGTGACCTAACTAAGATTCGTAACTTGTTGCTGAGCCCATATCTATTCAATTTACCACGCTTTTAGAAAAACAAAAGTAAAGGGTATCCATCGACATATTATGCAATACATGGAACGTGGTACCGTACACTGCTGGGATTACTTTTAAAATACTGTTTTTGAAATATTCTCAGCCATCATTGGCACCAATTAACTGCATGGGTCGATAAATACCAATGATTTTCGCTTTCTTCTAAAAACGCGGGAAATTGAACAGAAATGGGGTTATGGAGTAAATTGCGGGTTTTGGTCCTGAACAAAGATGTTAGGTCGCAGACTGCCAAACAACTTTCCTTTCATGACTTTTGTTCATCTTCGTTTCTTTTTCGAATCAATGATGAAATATATGGCCAAAGTTAATTGAACTCACAGTAGAAGCTCGGGGTTTATTTATTCGTTAACGAGGACAGGTTTTTTGTGCTTTACATCATGAAAATAATAGCTAATCTAAATCGGGGCGGTGATAACACGTGAATATTTTTAACTGCATGAGTAATAACAATGACTCTACACTTCCAGATAAAAGACGAACCTGTACTGCTTTGTCCTCTGCATACCGGAGGGTTTACTGCATATCAATAGCGACATTATTTGTTGGCGTGAATCCTGCATTTAATTGCATACATGTACATGTGAAGCACCCGACAAAAAAATGCAGACCTTTTGTGACCAAATTGTTCTGAGGGACGAGTGTTGTAGGATCATTTTGGTCCAAAATGCAGATAGGATAGGACCTTCTGCTCTGACACTAAAAGCGCTCGATATTATTGATGTCTACCATTTTTGACAGTAAAGAATCTATAAAAAGAGTCATCAAAGAATATTTAATGAGTGGTTCGCAGATATTGACCAATTTAGGAATTGTATAATTAAAATATTTTATACTATTGCCAGGGGAACATGAAATGTCAAAAACTTGAAGAAAAAAAAAAGCATGATTACAAACTGAAAAGAAACTGATCTTACAGAAAGGTAGGGGAATATCATTGAAACAAAAAATAACAGAGGTTAGTATGTCGAAATTGCCGGTGTGGCAGGAGATATAGTCACCTGTAGCTATTAATAGTCCGGGGGATGTGCAAAGCTAGGAACTATAATTCACCGGACTATGATTAATAGGAATGTTAGTCCTTCAAGTAGGAATTAAAGTCCATGTTGGACTATCAGTCGTGAGGAATTAATGTCCAAGTCCGACGTGGACTATCAATCCTTAGGAATTGCTGTCCATCTCCAAAGGTAGACGGACTATCATTGCTTAGAAATTAATGTCGTGCCAGAGGTGGATTAAGAGTTATTGTCTAAATCCAACGTGTGCTATAAGTCCTTAGAAATTAGTGTCCAAGTCCGAAGGTGGACGGGCTATTAGTCCTTAGATATTAATGCCCTGAGGTAGACTGTCGGTCCTTAGGGACTAGCGTCCATGTCCAAAGTGGACTGCAAGTTCTAATAGGCCAACGGGCAGATCTCCTAGCGTTTGCAAAGGTGACGCACCCCAGCTGGAAAGTATTTTTTTCATAAATAAATTCTCTAAAATTATAAAAATCAGTCCTATGCGTGTTCTCACGTCCAGTATGTGCACATTTTCTTGGAAATGAATAAATGCCATCTCTTTTTTCCCTGAATATCAGTGACCAACGGATGCACACCGCGTTCCATTGACTTCAGCAAATAATGTCGCTATTGATAAGTAAATCCGCCCGTTATGCATAGGACAACGGCCTTCAGATTCTCTGGAACTGCAGAGAGCCATTGTTATTGTCCTGACGTTGAAAAGCTTTCATGTATTATCACCGCCCTTTTTAGATTGAGCTATAGGTCCTTGTTCACGAATAAAATAAAACCGAAATTCTACTGACCGTATATTTCATCATTCTTCTAGAAAGAAGCAAAGATGAACAAAAACCAGATAGAAATGTGACTTGGCACGGTATGACCTAAATCGTGGTTTGAGAACCAACACAATAAATTAATTACTTATATTGGACTCTTTCTATTGCAATTGTAAAAGTTTGTTATGCGCGGTTTGTTACCTGCAGTTCATAGAGGTGAAGGATTTCGATTCTGCTAATTAACGCGAAACTGCATAGATATGGGGTTATGCGGCAATGTTACGGGTTTGTTATGCACACAAAGATGTAAGGTCACAGTTTGCCATTAAACTTTATCGCTGTGGGTTGTTCATCTTCGTTTCAAAACTTAATGGAAGACACAGTAGAACATCTAATTTTTCTTCGGAAAGAGGAGAGGTAGGTATTGTGTTCCACATCATGAATTATAGGTTAATCTAAATCGGGGTGTGGTATCACACCTGAATCTTTTCACCTGCATGGATAATAACGATGGCTCTGCAGTTCCAGTGAAAAAGGAATCTGAAGTGTTTGGTACACTGCATACCGAGCAGATTTACTTACCAATAGCCTCCATTATTTACTGGAAAGCCAATGAAATCATGGGTACATCCGTTGGCCACTGTTATTCAGGGCAAAAATGAGATACATGTCATTTCTAGAAAATGTGTGCCACCTTACTAGAGAACACACGTAGAACGTTTTCTATAATTTTAGAAGTATTTCGAAAGAATTTTGTACTTCCCAGTGCGTGTTTTGGGGCCGGTGCCACCCTTGGTGCCACCCTTGTCTTTTCCGGGCATGGGTTTTCTCTTTGGCTCATGGCCTCATCTATTAAGAATTAGTGTCCAATTCGTAGGTGAACTATAAGTCTGAGGATATGGTATAAGTTCTGAAACAATTTCACACAAAGCATTATTCTATGGAATTGGTTTGGGTTTTAAGAGATTATTTGTCTCGTAATTTCACTGGCGCATTACACTTTCCCTTAATTTCAATGGCCAAAAAAAGGCAATGCAAAAGAGATTTTTTAAAAAAAAACTACGTTTTTTTAACTTGCCCACAATATATGGCCTTCAGAAAAAGCATGCTTAAAGGTTTTAACATAGGCTTCTATAATAGGCTCGAAAACACTTTTTTTATATAAAAGATGTGCCGGCCGGTGGGGTGCAATGCCTCATTGTGTAAGTAGTAGCAAGTACACGCTTTCTCAACGATTAACGGGTTTAGTTACCACTTCAACCATTATTAGTACGTCAGCCCGGACCAGTTTTGGGCACCAAGGGGTAGGTGGAAGAGTAGAAAAATTTCATTGCTACCATATGTTAGGTACATATGTGGGGATCATCGCCTGGGTGGATGTAGAAATCAGAAGTGGTGCAATTTTTTTATGGGCCAAAAAAGGTCAAAAAATTACCCAAAAAAAATATAGGGAATCATGAATCATAGAATGGTGATTCCAACTTCATATTAATGTAACAGTATTTAATTTTCCCTACTATATAGCTGTAGATTCAAGAAGAATTCGAATGTTGGAATCTGGGGTTATCTTTGACCCCAGAAAAGACCAAAAGGGGTCAAAATTGACCCAAAAAAGGTAAAAATCATAGAATGGTGATTTCAACTTCATATTAATGTAATAGTATTTAATTTCCCCACTATATAGCCTGAGAGTCAAGAAGAAGTTGAATGTTGGAATCGGGGTTAATTTGACCCCAGAAAGGGCCCCCAAAATGGGTTCAAAATTGACCAAGAATGAGGTAAAAATCAGAGAACGGTGATGTATTTATCCATCTTAACTAGTTATTTCCTCTTATAGCAGAAGATTCCGGAAGAAATGGAATGTTGGAATCTAGGGTCAAATTTGACTCCAGAAAGGGTGAAAAGGGGCTTAAAATTTACCCAAATAAGGTAAAAATCATAGAATGGTGATGTACTTACTCCAACTTTATATTAAAAATGCAGTAGTATTTAATTTTCTCTACTCTATAGCAGTAGATTCAAGAAGAATTTGAATGTTGGAATCTATCTGGGTCAAAATTGACCCAGAAAAGGCAAAAAGGTCAAAATTGATCCAAAATATGAGTCAGTAAAAGTTAAAAATGTCAAGGTATCATTCCACTTATATGCATTTTAAGCCTTCTAAAATGAAACCTCATTTCTATTAATATATTGGTAGTATATAATAAACAAAATTTTGACATTTTGGGTCAAGATACGCCCCAATTTAATAGTTTCATCTTGATTGAATCGCCTGACTCCAATACCCATCTGTTCAATATCTTGCCCGTATCATATCAACCATTTTTTGAATATGAGGGCGAAAACGGATTTATGAAGGCTCCTAGAATACTGTATAAATAATAATTCTACTAGTTCTATCTCATAAGTTAAATATTTTAAAGTCCTACAATTTCACAGAGTAAATGAGACAAAAAGTAACTTGTCCACAGACACCATATTACATTCTGATCCTTCCTGTAAATCGTTGAAATCCCGGGGACGAGGCTATTTAAGGCCAAGTAAAAAAAATAAAACAAAACTTTTGAGAAAAGTTGGTGAGGAGGCCTTTATTTTGTTTAGTTTATTATTTTTTTCAAAGATGGCCACCATGTCTAAGATGGCCACCATGATATATTTGAAGATTGCGTTTGCTTTGTGGAAATAGTAGTATGTAAGAAGGTTGAAGAAATTGCTCAACAAAATGAAGGCTACTCATTAAAATAGGTATGAAAGTTCAATAGTGATCCGATATTTTTGTTAACTTCATTTCCCCCTTTTTAGCCTTCATTTTGGTGGTGGTGTTGTTTTTTTTTTTTAAATAAGAAATAACAAAATCGGTGCGGCGTCCAAAATCGGAGCGGACGGGGACGATCAACTGGTTTGTTTTTTTACTTGGCCTTAGAGAGTGGATCTTTAATCAATTTGACTCCAAAATTGACCCTAGAAAGGGCGAAAAAGAGGTCAAAATAGACCCCAAAAGAGTGTGAA
>JAMKCH010053731.1:0-29702 GCA_023653785.1 Ophioderma brevispina
GATGTCAAATAAGAATACCAACTGAAAAAAAGTAGTAGTAGATCCGATTAGCGCAAGTTCTAAATATCCAAACTGTTTTCTTACGATTGGAGGACAGAGTAATAGATAAAAATACACGTGCGGTTCTCGAACCGCGAAATCCCCCTGGCGGGAGAGGGTTTACAAATGTTTAAATAATGTCAGCTGCAAATACCCCCATTTAAACCCAAAAATCCATTAAAACCCCAACCCCTAAACCGGGGCAACCCCCCTTAAAACTCGTGCAACCCACCTTAAACCACAACAAAGCCCCCTTAAGCCCAGCACAACCCCCCTTAAAACCCGGACAACCCCCTTAAAAAACCCTGGACAACCACTTAAACCAAACAATCCCCCTAAGCCCAGGCACAACCCCCCTTAAACACGGACAACCATGTGCAACGGGTCCGCGCATGCATTACGCAACATGCGGCATACGCGTGCATGTGTGCACGTCGGCGCATGTATACGCGTATTATGTGCCACAAAACCCTTAAACCCAAAACCCCCTAAACCCAAAATCCCCTTAAAACCCCAACCACCCCCATTAAACCTGGACAACCCCCCCCCTTAAACTTGTGCCAACCCACTTAAACCACAACAAAGCCCCCTTAAGCCCAAAAACCCCCGGAAACTCGGACAACCCCTTTAAACCCGGACAACCCACTCCAAACCCCCAACATCCCACTTAAGTCCAGACAATCCCTTAAACCGGAAAACCCCCTTAAACCCAGGACAACCCACCTTAAACCCCAAACAATACCCCTGAAACCAACAACCCCCTTAAAGGGGACAACCCCCCTTAAAACCGGACCAACCCCCCTTCTTAAACCTGGAACAAACCCCCCTTTAAACCGTGCAAAAACCCACCTTAACACACTCAACAGCCCCCCTTAAAAAAACCCCCCCTTAAACCCGGACCACCCCTTTAAACCCGGAAACCCACCTTAAACCCCAACAAATCCCCCTTAAGTCAAGACAACCACCGTAAAACCGAAACCCCTTAAAACCCAGCCAAACCACCTAACCCAACAATCCCCCTTCAACCCAACAACCCATTAAAGCTGGACACAAACCCCCCTTAACCCAGAACAACCCCCTTAATTGGACAACCCCCCTTAAACTCGGCAACCACTGAACCACAACAAGCCCCCTAAGCCCAGACAAACCCCCCTTAAACCCCAACAATCCCCCTGTAAAACCCAAAACCCCCTTAAAGCTGGACAACCCCCCCTTTACAAGCTGGACACCCCCCTTTTTAAGCTGGACAACCCCCTTAAACCCGGACACCCCCATGAAAACCCGGACAACCCCTCTTAACCCCACCAACCCCCCCTTAACCCGAACAACCCACCTAAAACCTAATCCAGCGCGAGAGTACCATGTTCCCCACTCCTCCATCAAGTTTCATAAAAATCGGACTTATGGATCTTCAGATAGTTCGTTCAGCTTTTGGGTAAAAATACCCCAAATAAAGTCATTTTAATTATGCAAATTCGGTCCCTAATTAGCATATCCCACGCCCATAAATCTAATCAGATGAAGGCAATGGCAGTCCGATCCCAACCCACCAAGTCACATCACCCACACTTATGGTCTCAGTTATCGCGTTCACAAGATTGTTGGGTAAAAATACCCCAAATAGTCATTAATTATGCAAATTAGGTACCTAATTAGAATATGACACGCCCATAATCTAATCCGATGAAGGCATGGGCAGTACGATCCCACCCACCAAGTCACATCACAAACCCTTATGGGTCTCGTTGTTATCGCGTTCACAGATTGTTGGGTAAAAATACCCCAAAATAACTCATTAATTATGCAATTAGGTACCTACTTAGCATATGCCACGCCCATAAAATAATAAGATGAAGGCATCATGGCAGTCCGATTCCCACCCACCAAGTTACATCACCATACCCTATGGGTCTCATGTTATCGCGTTAAAAAGATTGTGTTCGGACAGATGCCGCCGACGCCGACACCGGCACTGCCGGCCGACGCCTTGAACTTATAAAATCCCCCTTATGCTTTTCAAGCCTCAGGGGGATATAAAAATCAATATTGATCATAAGTCAGTGTGTATATCACAAATCTTTGTCGCGCAGTCAAATTACTTCTACACAAACAGACTTCTTCCAAGATGCGCTGACGTTTGGGAATTCTAAATGCGAAGAGAATATCATTCCTCACAAACAACCCCCCCCCCCCCAAACACACACACATGCACAGGACAAAGCCAAAGGACAAAGCGTAATAAATGGAATTCTTTCAGTCTGCCAGTGCGCCCATCATAGTGTCACAAGTTTACATTACTGATTTGATGTAGGTATCATCTTTTTCTTGCTGATGCAGATAACATCAACATGAGCAATGGCAAATGAAACAAAGGAAAACTTTAAAAACAGCATGTTGTGGCCCGTTTTACCATCTGACATTGTTTTGTAGAAGCCCACCGCAGATATGCAAACGCGAAAGGTATAAGTGGTAAGGAAAACAAGGGCGAAAGGCCCACGTGGTGTTAACGTCGCAAGCAAGGAGCCAAGATACTGAGTGCTATGATGAAAAGAGACAATGTCGCAAGGAACGTTTTGACAGAGGCGGGGTTGGTTTTTGTTGCCATCAGCAGTAACCCAGCTTTTTTGGCGTAGTGCTGCGAGATTCCAACTTAAGACGTTTGAATGAGGGGAACTGCCAAGGTGAACAAGAAGACCGCCATGATGTATGCACCTGCGAATAATTAAAACAGCGACAATATGAAAATAGTTATTTATACTTCAATACACAACAGGTCTTCACGCGATTGGATTATTTGAATAGCGAACCAAGAAATTTGCACATTGGGCAGTTCCAGCTGAAGGTCCCATGGAAAGGCACGCCTGGAATTGAGTAGCCAGAAGGAAACCGCACCACTAAATAAACTAGGGGTAGCAGACAACGTCAGAGCCAAAACAAGTGTGTTGGCGTTCTGAAGGGACCCTTTCCATAAAGGAGTCCATAAAAATGTTGAAGTAAGTTGTGTCTTTAAAGAAATTTGAAATTGATCTTAATTTTGGGGAATAGTACCAAAATATTTGAGGTGGTTAAGATTTTGTTTGTGTGCATTTTTGTAATTTTCTGAGGCTTTTTGGAAACTTTCATTATAAAATTCTGTAATATTTAAAGTAGCGTGGCGTGTGAAACATGCCAAATCTTCGATGCTCTGAGGCTCCAAAATCAGCCTTCATCATAGACTTTTCATTTTGTTTGAAGAAGTATGGTCCTAGTCTTCCAAAAACACATTTTGGAATAATCTGTCACTTATAGCCGAGAAAGAGAAGAAAAATGGCGTGTTGGCCATTTTGTTACAAGGGTCTATGGGGAGGATTAGATGGTGGGATCGTTGAACCCTCGTTTTGAAATAGGAACGCGAAAAGACGGCAAAAGTCATTCACTAAAAATTGCCTTTGTGGGTGTTCCACTGGTCGCTGTGTGGTTTTCTGTAAAACGCAAGAATCCGTGTAGTATGAGTTGAAAGAAGATGGGTTTCCGACTGAAGGAAGGTATGCCTATTATTAAACAATTATTGATTTTGGTCCTGCAATGACCATTGAAACTCCTTAAAGTGCTGTTTAGTGAAGAAGTTATGTGTCTACGTCTTTCGGGTGTTCTAGGTCAGCCTTTTTGAACGATGTTTACAAGCGAGGGTTTAAGAACAAGGCCGTGGCAACAAAATATATATTTTGGAAAATTATCGGGCTAAAGGTCCGTTCCACTTCCAGCCGTACAGCAAGTGCAGGGAGTTAAATTGCCTGAATAGCAGTCTTTGCCCATACTGCAATACACTACTGCAACAAAGTTAAATTGTTTTACCACTTAAGTGCCTAAGGCATTTTCACTCACGTTGGTGCCTATGAGGGGGGGGGGTCATGGAACCCCTAAGGAAACCCACTTTCGCGATGGAACTTTCAAATGCAACTCAATCACCTTTGAGGGCGCATAAGACAAGGCTAAAGGTGCAATATAAATGCGTTCCGGTTTATCGTCTGGAAATTAGGGGCAAAATCATGTTTTTCGAAATGCGGAAAAATCGCTCAAAAGTAGCATGGAGGTTTCGCGACCCTGCTTCCACAGCATGACACATGCAACTCATTTGAGGTTTATATCTGCTCTAGAAGGACCAATTTACACATATTAACACAAACTTACCATTTGTAAAGTTGTATTTTTGGGGGCGGCTTATTTGCCATAGGTTGGTATAGCAATGGGCGCGCAGTCGTCGATGATGGAATCGCTTAGTTAAGCAAATAAAGGGTTAATTATAATTGTTCGGAGTAATGATTAATTTTTTTAATGCATATGAACATAAATAAGCAGCAAATATTTCTGGCAACAGGTTGCTAATTTTTATTTTAAAATCACACTATCGTTTGTGCCCTAAGGGGGGGTTCTAGGGACCCAAGCTAATTATTCATAACGGTTAGAAATTTAGCCAATTTTTGGATGGAAGAAGCGCATCAATAAGTTACACAATTACAAAAAATAGGAGTTCGAAAATATTTTTCACGACTGAGAAATCGCCGCACAACAAATCTGGGTACTATGGAACCCCCGCCCCCCTTAGCACTTAAGCGTTTAATGCTTGTCCTTGGGGTTCAGTATAAAGTGATCGGATATATCGGCATGCAGCAACCGCACTGCATTGCATTGGAAGAAAGAACGACCTTTAGGCACAACACTGGTCAACATGCCGAGATACTTTTTGTGGCAACTGTGTACCTCCTGTAATGAAGGACAGCGCTGAATTTGATAAGTGTGTAAAGAACACATTCTTTCCTATCAAAAAAAAAACACCTCCAGAATATTCGCAAATATGGAATTAACTTATAAGGTTTTCGTTTCATACTACCTGCAACGTGCGTTGTCGTAAGAGTTAGCCGTGCTCAATACGGTCTCTGTCCGTATACGGCATTGCCCCGGTGGGGGTAACAAAAAACTGCAAACGAGTATAATTTATTTTAACTGCAGCTGCACCAGGGTACGTTGAGTTGCTGCAGCAAATATCGTATATCGGCCACTGCACTGCACAGTGCAGCGAAGTATGAACAAAAACAAAAAAAAAAAAAAAAACGAACCTTTAGGCTCACAAACTCTCATCGCTGATAGTTTTCTCAATGGTCATACGATGTTAATTGCAAGATGCTTCATTAGCTATTTCTAGCGTATGCGCGAGTCATCAAGGATTCTACTGCAGTATGTTTCGCTGAGCGTGGCGTTATAACTGGGATGATTATTAGTCACAGGTTATATCCGTAATCTACTTCACTCTACGTTTGTACACATGACACCCAAGTAAATTGACATCGAAATGATTTGTTTAATGTATTAAAAGTGAAAATATTTCTTTGATGGTTCGAGTCTCAGTGAAAAGACGAAACATTTCCTTGATGTGGTATCTAGTCCAAATATCAGTTACAAAGGCAAATATCGGCAACAATTTATAAATCAGTTCATTACCTGCATCTAAGCTACCAGTCCTAGCAACCCAGCCAATCATAGGTGGCAGGGCGCCAACAACAGCACCAATCCACGTATTGCCAATACAAATCCTCTTCAATGGCGTGTATGCCGTAACGTAGAGGGCCCACGTTGTTGCAGACAGGAAAGCGGCCGGCAGATTCACAAATATGGCAAGGAGTAGAACGCCGGAAATCCGATTGTTGAAGCAAACGTGATAGCATGTAGGGAGCTGCGAAGTTAACAGCCGGTAAAGAAAATTAATCATTTTGCAACACGAAATCACGCACCACTAATGTCCCAGTTCTCGAGAAAGAGATGGTGGTGGTGTTAAAATAATGATTTTCTTGTCTCCTGATCAAACTAAAGTACACAATAATACATTTCTGTTAAACATTTATAAAATTGTTAACCACGATCGATGCAAATGTTAACCATTTTAAACCACATACAAGTAATAACACTAATGCACAAAAGTACAACCTAAAAACGACTAAGTGTGTGTGTTCCAAATGACCGACTAAGTAACAGCTACACTATTCATTTATGTTCATTGCATCAAAGAAAACACCAAACTATATTTGTGTTAATTAAGTTACAAAACCACGTGTATTTATTAATCTTTCCCTGGAGATGGCCAGCGCACGTTGGAAAAAAACGTGCGCTTGGCCGGATTCGAACCGGCGACCTTCGTATTACTAGCACGACGCTCTTGCCAACTGAGCTATCAAGCCAGGGTTGGTAGGAGCGATAGACATAATCTATAGGTGTTAGGTCCGAAAGGTGTTCTTCGCTTTCCTAGCGGATAGCATCAGAACGGCATATTTGCATATACGATTTATATTGTTTTTAAATTTTAACTACTAAGTTCTCCAGGTAGACAAGGATGGATATTTATTAAAGGTGCAACGAGAGATTTTGAGGCACCCAGATATTGTGTCATAATAGTAATTACATATAGATTAGACACTCAATAGATCTCTTACCTTGTATTTGGCTACAGAAATGTCTTAAAAGAGAGAAAAACCGTGATTTTGACTTGCTTATATTTCAATATAAAACATAGGCTGAATTTCGTATTTGCTCCTATACGAAATTAGAAATTAAAAAATTGTACCAAAGAAACATGTCTCAGCTTAATCCTTTGAGATGGAGATATATTTGATGAAAAGTTTTACATCAGGGCAAAAATCAGAATTTTCACATTTTTTTATTTTTTTTTTTTTTTTTTTTTAGGTGTTAGGTCCGAAAGGTGTTCTTCGCTTTCCTAGCGGATAGCATCAGAACGGCATATTTGCATATACGATTTATATTGTTTTTAAATTTTAACTACTAAGTTCTCCAGGTAGACAAGGATGTATATTTATTAAAGGTGCAACGAGAGATTTTGAGGCACCCAGATATTGTGTCATAATAGTAATTACATATAGATTAGACACTCAATAGATCTCTTACCTTGTATTTGGCTACAGAAATGTCTTAAAAGAGAGAAAAACCGTGATTTTGACTTGCTTATATTTCAATATAAAACATAGGCTGAATTTCGTATTTGCTCCTATACGAAATTAGAAATTAAAAAATTGTACCAAAGAAACATGTCTCAGCTTAATCCTTTGAGATGGAGATATATTTGATGAAAAGTTTTACATCAGGGCAAAAATCAGAATTTTCACATTTTTTTATTTTTTTTTTTTTTTTTTTTTAGGTGTTAGGTCCGAAAGGTGTTCTTCGCTTTCCTAGCGGATAGCATCAGAACGGCATATTTGCATATACGATTTATATTGTTTTTAAATTTTAACTACTAAGTTCTCCAGGTAGACAAGGATGTATATTTATTAATCTTTCCCTGGAGACGTTGAAAATAAAAACGTAGAAAAGCAGAGTAATTTCTAGCCCCCTCCACAGGCAAAAGTATGTTCAATACCACTGTCTGGGGCGATCGATCGAAACAGGTGAAGGCGCACTCGTTTCCTTTGACGTAGAATAGAAACAAAGGTTTCTTTAGTTTTTCTAAACCGACTGACCAACACTTTGTAATTAAATTTGACAAAGGAAAACAAAGGAGGATACTTGAATGGAAAGCATGCTCAAAATGAAGAACCTTTCAATGTCCACAATACACACATAAAATCATTTTTACTAAAGTGTTTTCAAATTTTAGATATGCAAGTTCATAATTCTCTAAAACTTCAATTGTCGATATCTCGAAATGTAACGTTTGGTCGATTGGCCTGTTCGAAGATTCGTGACGATATGAGCATTCAAGTTGGACATACCTTATCAAACCTTTGACCAGCACTCTCTGCTTTGTGCGCGCCATCTGGGAATCATATGGTACTTCATAATACTGTTGAAATAATAGCAAATTCGCAAAAGCATATACAATTATTTGAAGATGGTACCTCACTAAGTTCTTACTGAGAATCTAACATTTATATTCTTACAATAGGTAAAGACCTAAGTATGATTTAGAAAATTACATGTAATTACATTTACCGACGAGGAGAAAACGTTCACGCATTTTTCTCTGAAGAAGAAAGAATGGTTTATCATGAAAACTTATTTTAAAAGAAAAAGTGTATTTATATCTTGGTAAGGAATTTTCCCTCACTTGATTAAATGCATTTGCTGAACAGGAAGACATGAATGTGCCAAGAGTCATTAAAAAGCAAGTCAATACATCCAGCTCACCCGGTGCCATGCCATACCCACATAATGCCGAAACTGCCACTAACGCTGCATAGAAGAAAATGGAATTACAAAAAAAGACAAACAAAAACAAATTAAAGGTGTATTATAAAACATCGAATAATTGCGTATTGGTGCAAGCTGACATAGTTAGGAAATCGTACATATTGCAATTACATGCATTTCTTTTCAGTTCAGAAAACATTAAACCCTTTCTAAAATAATATTTAATATCAGAACTAGAGCTTCACTTATTTGCCGCAAATAACAAAGACAGACTTTTGGAGAAAAGTTGGTGTATGATATCTTTCTTACCTTTCTATTCTTCTTTCTAGTTTATTTTGACAAATCATCAAGGAATATTGCATATCTTCACGAGTCATACATGTAGGCGAGATATGTTCTTGTACGTGATATGTGATGGGAAATATTTTGTTTCATTGATCTGTACACAAAGGAATTGCACAGTCCATTCTATTAGAGTCGTGATTTTCTGAGAATTGGTCTGAGAAAAGTGACGAATTAGATAATTTTCACTTCATAGTTGATCAAAGTAAATCTTAACCACATACTGAATATTTTGCAAAACAGGCTTCGCAGTTCTCTATGAGCCAATGGCAACGACCACATAGATCAATCCACATCAATACATATAGAAAGTTTAAAGGTGGAATGAGAGATTTCAAGGCACCCGTATTTTTTGTCACATGTACTGCTTATTATGAATTAGACACTCGATAGATTTCTTACATTTTATTTAATGCCTTAAAATTGAAAACAAAAGGTGATGTTATTAATTGCTTTATTTCAATATACAACATAGGCTGAATTTCCTGTTTGCTTCAATAGGAAATTAGAAACTTCAAAATTGTTGTAGCCAAATACAAAGTAGGAAATTTATTGAGTGTCTAATCATGGTCTAATCTGTAAGAAATCATTAAACATGACCAGTGGCGTAAGAGGGGGGGGGGGTTTCCCCCAGAGAGCTTTGACATTGAAGAAAAGCTAGAAAATCATGCTAAACCAGCCCTATTTTGCCTGCTCACTGGGACATTTATACCTCCAACCAGGAAAATCTACCTCAAAATGACCCCATCCGGGAAATTCTGCCTCAAAACCCGGAAATTGCCCCCTCTGATAACCCACTCTGTTACGCCCCGGGATAAGACCGAGCCTTTTTTGTTTTTCCTCTCTAACTTTCGTGTTAGCATTCGTAACTCACACCTTCATTCTCATTTTGCATGGAATTTGAATATAACGGTGCAACGAGATTTCAGGGTTTCCATAATTTTCTATCCCTGTTACGCCCCTGCACATGATAGAAAATTATGGAAACCTTGAAATCTCGTTGCACCGTTATGTTCAAGTTTCCATGCAAAACGAGTATGAAGGTGTCAGTTACGAATGCTGAAACGAAAGTTAGAGAGAGAAAAAAAAAGGCTCGGTCTTATCCCGGGGTCTTAACTTTTTTCTGCACCTCGAAAATTTCAAAGGGATCCCCTTACCCGTTAATTTCGCCTTCGATAGTTGTAAATATAGAGACGGAAGGCGTCGCAGTGTGAGAGTTACGTTGCTATCATCATTTGATATCAGACCGGCCGTTGGTTCTTCAGCCAAGTTTGGTTTTGCCTGAGAAATCTGTGGATTTGAACTTGACCCTGTAGCATCTGTCCTTTGTCGGTGTAGTGATTGTGAAGGAACGGCATTAGGTAATGGGTAGGTGGTTTCAGCCATTGTATCAAAAGATCTAGTAATAAAGAAAAAATACAATTTCAAATGTAAAATCCTTATTTGTACGATACTTGTTTTTAAAGTTCTTTGAAATTCTTGGGTTTTGTTTTAGATGCGTGCACGCCTGTGAAAATCAAAATAGAAAGAAATTGTAAATGTTAGGAAATATTGGCCACATATATGAACAATGTGGAAATATATTCGAGAAATGCAGGGGTATTAAAAATATTACAAAATTCGGCTCGAAAAAGCTAAGTGGGGTGTATAATTGAGCGGGGCAGGAATTTATAAGACTATTCTTCTGACATTGAACATTCCTTCATTTGTACTAAATTTTACCATTTATAAGGTCCGTGTCTCGCTTAGAACAGGGCTGCCAAAATTGTTTCGTATGTTTATGTACCATCGTAAACATAAAACATTTCTTAAAAGGTATGTAAAGCTTATTTTCATTGGAAACCCTTGTTGGCATATTTAGGAATGTTATACCGGTCTTAAATTGCACTTTAAAAGTGCTACGCCGAAAACACCGCCTGTAGGTAATAAAAAGGACTGACGAAGCCACTTTTCTGTGTGCATTTAAAAGACAGGAACGCAAAAACATGCTTCTCAACTTGTTTTTTTTTTTTAATTTTTAATGATTTATAAAATTTTGTAGTTGATGCATGTGTTATAACCAATTTGAGACATTTTAATCTTCAGCAAATTCACTTGTTCCTAAACAAACAATTCACGTTGGACAACAAAAATTATTGGGAGTTGTATGCGTATCGTTGCCACGGAAAATCGCTGTGTGATTCATGTGTAGTGTTGCGCAAATCAATTATTTGAAGGTTTACTCTGCAGTGCACAATCTGTTTACGAATCGATGGTAGAGGTGAGCTACCAAATTATGCAGTATCGTAGTCCCCGTCTAGGCACTATATGAATCACTTCTAAAAGGAAAGCAAAATGTAGCATTAATTTCATAAAAAAATTGTTCTACCTGCTTCTAACCGCACATTAACGAGCAATTTGAATTTGAATTGGTCTAAAAAATCCCATGTATTGGTCAAGGCAATATCTGAAATCCAACAAGAGAGGCGCTATTTCTAGGTATCTCATTGCAATACATTGTGTTTTAAAGGGTTAAAAATCAAACTGTAATAGGGTTTTCAAATGTTGCAAAAGCTTTAGTTTCAACTGTATTAATCAAATCACTAATAAAGACTATAAAAGAATCATATAGGGCAGGGAAAAGGCAGGGGGGGGGGGGGGGTTTTTATTTTTCTTGGCACTTCCATAAGGGATGGGCGTAACAGGCCTGGAGGCCCCAGGCCCAGAGATCCACAATTGCAACACTGTCCACCATCACCCAAAGACCCATATTTTTGAGAAAGGTGTTGTTCTGTCACCAAAGACCTTCAGTTTCAGACAAAAAATAAGCAGTTTTCCCTATATGTGAGGATCCCTGGCGGCCAGCCGGGGAGGACCTCAGTCCACATAACTAGGCCCAAACCTTGGATTAAGGGACAATTCGGTGTGCCCAGTTAAAATGGGGGTCTTTTGTGAGACCAGGGCAAAATAAAGGCGTTAAGATTTCAAAAGTAAGAGGTTTAGTATGGGCTATGCAAGAATTATCAAAATTAGGGGTCATTAGATTAGTGTTAAGATTTCCCTCAAAATTGGGGGTCTTTAGGGGACAATTTTTGTTAAATACACATTACATGTAAATACATGGGTTGTTCTTTGTTAAAAAAATGGAGCCTTGGGGTCAATAGCCAGTCTTGGAATATATTGGGTCTCTGGAGCATATAAGACTGCATACCTTCCCTAATATTGACTTGACCTGCCCCAGGTAAGGGTTTATATGTTCTCAGGGCCCACGACTAGACTTTTTGAATTTGGGCATCGCAAAAATTTGAATCAAGTGGTACATTAGGATTCAAACAATAGCATTTGGGTCAGAAATCCTGGTAAGAGTTATTTTAGTACACAAGATTTTAGATATACTCTATTTGGAAACAGTGCAAAATGGCACCCAAAGACCCCCAATTGTGGAACATCTTGAACTTTTAATTTAAAAACCCCAAGTTTTGGTGTAGTTGCATACTCTACCAAAAAAAACCCACATGTTTAACTTAGCGCTGTAATGAAATACCCTGGTCCTGAAATCCAGGCTAAAGGCACATTAAACAAAATTGGTATGGTTCCTCTCGGGGCTTTACTGGGAATTAAATCCTGAAATATGAGGGGGTTTGGGTGCCAGAAGCAAACAATTTCAAAAAAGATCGATATCTGGTGACATAGGAGTGCCAAAAGTGTGGATTCTGTAGCCTGAGGAGACCAGTTAAACCTCTCAAAATTTTCCAGGTCTATTATGATTTTTTAGAGTTTTACGGATTAATTTGATTATCAATCTAGACTTAAGTTTGCATCATTTTAATATTTTTTTGTATTCATTTCACCCTTAAGGAGCTTTAGAAATTGCTATGAGGTACACAGGAAATAGCGCTCTCTCTTGGTAAAGATCGGATATTGCCTATACATTAATCCTTGAACACGGCAAGCGATACAGCCGCTCGACGGTCAAAATTTGTCAAATGTTGTTGAAAAGGTCAAAAATTATTAATTTTCAAGTGCATATTCAGACTCAGAATGGAAAAATGCATCTTAAAATAAGTCACAAACAAAGCTAAGTCTTTGCTGATATTTCTTATAGGATGCTTTCCAAATGACCTGAAAGCAGGTGTGACGCCATCATAAAGCCACTGACATATGTTGCCTATATTCGTATACAGGAATGGCCCCGTGCGAAAGGGTTAAAGGAAAGCAGCTGAGTTGGTTTGCCATTGACATGAGGTGGCACTGTTCACTCGTCCGACTTCATTAGGCCCAGGACAGTGTGTGCCCAAAAAGCAAAATCAACGCTATAAAGATGTTTTTTTTTTTTTTTTATAAGTTGTAAAAATCGTACCTTTGATAGATTTTTTATGTCAAATGGAAATTCCTTGCTTTCTGTCAAACAAAATTTTTGAGAAATCAATTTCAAGGTTTGCATTTCCTATACCAACACACAGTAAAGGCTATTTGAGGGCCTATGGCTACTATACCGGAGTACCCACGGTCAAAATCCTACCAAATGAATTATCGGGTAGGTACAATAGAAATGGGGAGAGAAAAGTTTTATGTTTTAGCCAAATTGCGATAGTAGATAGGCTAGAAAGATGAGTTTCAGGAGTAAAAGGAGGTTTTTTGTTGTTGGTTTACTTGAGACCGCTGACACATGTAAGAAAATCATATACATGGATTTAAAAAATAGCATAAACACCACCGCCGCACACATACACACACATACGCAAGCAAAAAAAATCGAAAAAGAAGGTAGAAAGGAAATACACACATACACACACGTTAGCGAGAATGTAATGTACATTGACTCCAAATGTAGCTTGTAAGCCAAATAGTTTATCCCACAAATTGCCAAAGTGCGGCCCTACCACAAGATATTCTTGTAATCTTTGACGGCAAGCGACTACAGTCGCTCGACGGTCAAAATTTGATCAAATTTGTTTGAAAAAGCGTCAAAATTTAGAAGTTTCAGTGGCATATTCAGAATCAGAATGAAAAATGCATTAAATAAGTCCAACAAGCCTAGTCTTTGTGATATTCTTTTAGCTGGTTCCAAATGACCTGCAAGCATTGTGACGCCATCTCTAAAGGCATGACAGTATGTTGCTATATACGTATACAGAATTGGCCGGTATCGATAGGATTAACATAAAGCGTGTTTATATTGAAGATCCAGCATTTTACCGGTAAATCACTTACCGGAGAAAAGAGCAGGAAAAGGTGGATAACGGTCAGTTCTATTGAGCGCTGTTTACCGGTTAAATACTCTGGCTGCTGTCGATCAACCTCCACACTTTAAAAACTTTAGCCGAGCAAAGGTCGTACACCGAGGTCAATGCAAAGCATTTGTGGTTGTCTTTGCACAAAAATCTGGCGGGACCTGTGATATAGGATTATGGTCGATTTTAACATTTTACAGTCAAAATTCAGAGGCCAATGATACGTTAGATGGGTTACATGTTCGTGAACGTCAGAGAAGGATTCGAAGGTACATGGCATTGTACACTCCGGCGAGAGGCGATGTACGTAAAATCGAGGAGGCGCCGCCGAATCCTGGCCCTCATATCTAGTCTACGCGTCCACACCGTAGGGCCTATCGTCCGATGTATCACGCTGGGCATTATCATTCCGTTTTCTTGCCTGTATGCGCACTGACGCGGAACGGAGTGTGTTTTTATTGGTTCCTGTAAGCGACGCCGCTCTTTTCTTCCTCGAAGAAGGAAAAATGGCCGGTTGATTTACCGGTAACTAGTGAGGGAGGTCAGTTTATATTGAGCATATTAATCCCTTATCCGTCCCTTTTCCGGTAAATGGTCCCAATAGAAATACACCCATTTAGGTTTTGTAATCTGTAGATTTACATTTAATTTATGGCAGGGTAAATTTTTGTAAGTAGTTTCCTTTATGCTAAAAGGTTAATAAGATGGTATCTTACAGTGTGTTTTTCTCTATGGTCTTTAATACCAGATGACAAACAGCTCTGCAAAATGGGTGTGAAAACCGATACTCGAAGACTGAGTAACGATGACTGTTAATGGCATTGAAGATCTTGTATCTAATTACAGCAAGCAGTAGAAAGGCCATTTGTTGAAAATAGGAAATCGTCCCTTCACTTATGCACGTTTTCCCTTTCTGGAGAACGATCACCGTGATGTCATCTGGAGCGGAGGGGACAAGTAAACAGACTGGTCCACAGAGTCGTCTCCGATATGGCATCAAGTTAAATACTATTATTTTCTATACGAAAATATTATTAATAGGTCTATATAGGCCTACAATATAACGCTAGTTTGGTCTTAACTAGTGTGCTGCTGGATAAAAAAGTAGAAAAAAAATAGAAAAAGACTATACATAATGTAGTGTTTCATGCTTCCCCATAAAAAAATCTTTTCTCATGAATGAATACGACCCCGGCGCCATTTGCAACTCCAACGCATACTGTACGTATTCAAGAACAGCCACTTGTGATTATGAGATAGATGAGCGAATCAATCCCACCCCTTTCCTGCTTTCATATTATCAACTAAAACAAAATGGTCCTATACAACACTGTATTGAAACAGGACAATCTGTACAAACACCAAGAGTATTCCATGGCTAAAACACAGTATGAAACACTTACTTTGTATTATTAGATAAGCTGTCAAACCATGGAAGCATAAAATAACAAAAACCTGATGAGAACATTACCCTTTCATTTTTTTCGCCATACAAAGAGAGCTGTCAGGTCATTTCGCGCGCTTAGCGGCAGGACCGTCATGTGAATGTGAATTCTTAGTTGGTGTTGTTTTGGTCCCATGCATGTAATGTGATGTGTGGGCGGACTTATTTCAGCTTTATAAGAAGACAAACGCAAGAATGCTTGCTTGAAACATCGAAAAGATTCAATACACGGCTAAAATACATACCACACTGTAAATGGAAGATTCTCACAACAGAATGGTGGTCCGTTGTCAAAATACAAAAGGGCTTAAGAGGCTGGGCTTTTGTATCAATACCTGTGATGCTATCAGATCACGTCGCTACAAACTCCTCATAATAATCAAGAAAATTGCCTTCACAAGAGATATTACGAAGAAGAAAATAACAGAAAACCAGCTGAATCGAATTTCTAGAACAATGTGTTATATTGTGCTACATTGTAGCGCGATGCAATATTTTTGCAGTGTTTCCTCGGTGTTTACACCAGCGCCAGAAATGAAACGGTATAGTCACACTCGTTGTGCCTCCTGTCTCGGCGAAAGTATCGATTACAGAGAAATAGGTTTCTAGATTTAGCCTCACAAACGGAAAGATAGTTTCAACCACTGACTCTCAGAACAGCCAGCCAAGTAACATAATGTGTCAGAAAAATATATGTGGGCCATTTTGTGTTACAAGCTGGCAACCATGCAGATAAACTGCTCCTATGGTTAGGTTTCTCATAAGAGTGTTTCCAAATACAATAAAAGTATTAAAATAAGAAAATACAAGAATGCCAGACATTTAGGTCATTTTTCTCAAAAATATTGTTATTTGAAACTTATGATGCTACCTACATGTTTAAAAGAGTAAGCCACCACAAAAGCATCAAAAAACACATTAACACAGTTCTGTTTGACTAAAGTTGAAGTTTTACTTTTAAGATAGAAAATTACAGAGTGATAACTTTAAAGGGGCAATCTAAGATATGTTACAATGATTGCTATTATCGGTGAACATTCCACAGAGTGATTTTAGTCCGAAAATTGGATTTTCTGATTCACTGCTATTTGGTAAACTAGAAGAAATGTAGTTTTAGATGAAAATTCAGTTTCAAAGCAATATGGGCTCATTTTAGTTAATAAGAACAAAATTTAATGTAGTAAAAAAACGAAGGAAAATAAAAGCTTTCGAGAGGCATTTAAGGTCATTTTCTCAAAATACTATATTTGAACCAATGATTTACAAAAATGTTTACAGTAAGCACGAAAATCATAAAACCATGTTATTAAAAACTGTTTTGACGGACCGAAATATAAATGCTGTCACTTTAATGAAATAAAGCTACATAGTTTTTCCCATGTACGGAAAACCATATTGGACCCTCAACAGCTTTATTTTGATTTTGCTACATCCATGCTTCACTGACTCGTTTCTATTAATTATTCTACCGATTTTGATAAAAGGTCTTTACAAATCCAAATTCCCAAGACTTTGTCTTTGGGTTTCCTAATTAAGATGATTGTTGGACACCAAGAAGTTACCCAATGGAAAGTTCGACGACCCCTGAATGCGCACGCATCGGGTCGATGATCTAGCAACACTGACTTCTGGATCATTTTGGTATGTCTCCCGGGTGGACTCCCACGGGCGGGGAGAGCGAACACCGTGGGCCCTGTCCTGGGCGGCGCAGCGGTCGCCTGAGATCTTACGTCATGAGCTCCTACGTGCGTCCCCACCAGACGAACCCCCGTACTAGCTAGGTTCTCCTTTATGACGCCACGATCCATCTGGTAATGTCGTTTGGGGGCCGGGGAAAACGGCTTCTGAGTTGTGAGGAAAAAGCTGGTCGTGGCCCCTATAGGGCTGAGTTGTGAGGTAAAATTCAAGGCTATAACTGGACACCAGGGTCCTTCATCACTGGATCCTGAAGCTTGTCGGAGATCTGGGAAGACGATCGGCCGTGGAGTGAAGCTGCGTGGTTGATTCTTGGCCAGGTAACTTGAACGGAGAGAAGGCGAGCGGCGGTCCTTGAAGGTGAGGTGATTCTCTGCTATAGCAGAGCATGGATATCCGAGACTCTCCTGCCCTGAGCTGCGGCGACAAGGAACTCTCTATGCAAAAGATGAAGTTCACTCTTTTAGAGTGATACAGGGCATACTCTGAAACGAGTGAAATTTCACCCCTCCCCCCCCTTCAAAGAATACTTTTTGGTCAAATTTACTCTTTATAATTAAACAAATGAAAAATGAATTCATTTGTCATTTCAAGAGAAAATTTGACCCAAAAATTGTTCTTTGAAAGGTTGTTGGAAATTTCACTCTTTTGCAGAGTGGGCCATGGAGTCACTCTAAAGAGTGAAATTCACTCTGTTTCATTGAAGAGAAGAGAGTTCTTGGTGGTTTTGTCCGCTAGAGACGCCTGGTGGAAGAGGCTCATAAAGGAGGAACTGTTGAGATGCTGGAGGACTGGTGGCAGGTCCCATGCTGGCCGTCGATGTAGTATTCCCTTGATGAGGTAATGAAGCGCTGGCAAGTTAGACCCGGTGATGCCTCCGCCAAACCCCAGAGAATGGCTTCCTATGCCGTGCGGCAATCCTGATGTGCGTGGGTTGGTCCAATATTCGAACACCTGCATTCAGGGAAGTCGCCACCTCCTGTAGAGTTGCTCGCAGAGGGTCCACTGGTATCCGCACCAGTTCCGGGACTTGACCAGTCTGGAATATAAAGTCTTCCCTTGTTGTAGGTCACTCCTTGCCTCTCCCGTCAGACGGGCAGTTGGATCGAAAGGCTTGCTTGCTATGTAGGACTGGATGAAAATTGGTGACCATTAGTCAGGTCGATCGCCTTCAGAGTCTCATCGGAAGAGACCCCCGGAGTATTGATCAGGTCCTTCCTTCATTGGAAGAGTCAATGGGTTGGCGTACAGCCGCGACAGAGTCTTGGAACCCACGGTTGCCGAGGCCATTCGGGCACACCAGGAATCAGGCGGCAGTTGTTGTCTGGTGACCGTGAGAAGAAAACTCGAGGAACTAGGGCGATCGGAGGGAAGGCGTATAATGTGAATCCGTCCCCACTCCATGGTCCATGGCGTCCTGGTGAAGGGCCGCTGTGTCCCTGGCCCACGAGCCGTAGGTGCGGGAGCTGGCGTTGAGGCGGTTGCGAAACCAACCGTTTGATGTGATCGCTTGGAAAGCTTCCTTGTCCAAGTCCCTGAGAGGCGAAGGTCTCCTACGTGGGTCCCACACGCTCTTGACGCGCTCCGTCGTGAGAATGAAAGAGAGGAAGTTTTACAGTAAACAATTAGTTTTATACAATGCATACATTGTCACTAATTTTGCTATATGGTTATGTGAAACAAGTAAGTATCATGTAAAGCTGATACCCATACAAATAATGTGTTTTCTTTTAGTTAAATCAAGTACATTAATTCTGAGGCCAAGCTTTACAAAATACAAACAAGTTACGGAATATTTACGAACTCTTGATAATTAAGTAATAGTATCTTAGACAGGCTGTTAAGATGCTATTTTTTTATATACAAAAGTAAAAGAAATAATATTAATTAGTTACATCTTCGCAGGTCTTGATGTTCCATGTCATTAAGTCAGCTGATTTATTCAAAGTAACATAATTTGGAGGCAGAATTTCTTAAAAGACCATAATACTTAAATGGTCTTGTTTTTTTCTACATGATTGTAATTATGACCCAAGTGTGTCGTTCAGTTTTCCAAAACTGATTTTGTAACTAAAGCATGTTGAAGTACTAACATTTACAGGAAAATTAGCAAATCAAAATTTTCAGTCCAAAATCACAATTTTGCTTATTCCTGTGACTAACAAATTATTTTAAACATACCCTAGAATGTCCCGTAAAAGGTAACAGCTTATTTCTAATTAAAAGGTGAGAGCATTGTATTTTAGGTCACACGTTCAAAATGTGTGTCACAGTTTTAATGTATGTTGTGTGATTACTTAAACATGCTTTCTAATATTAGTTCAATATTACATTATGTTGAGAAAAGGACCTAAATGTCTTAGAATGTTTTATTTTTCTTTGTTTTTTTACTACATTTAATTTGTTAATAATGTGAATAAAATACAGTAAAAATAGCACTGATTGTAACATATCTAGATTGCCCTTTAAGTTAACACTACTGTAATTTACTTAAAAGTAAACGGCATCACAATTAGGTCCCAACGAACGGTGTTATGTGTTTTTTATGCTGTTGTGCTTACTTTTAACATGTTATGTACATATTAGTGAAATAAACCATATTTTGCGAAAAACTAACCTTTAAATGGCGCGGAATTCTTTTTGTTCTTTGTTTCTTATTACATTAATAGTTAATTATGACTAAATATAGCCATATTGGTTTTAAAAATGACTTTTTCTAAAACGTGTCTTCTAGTTACCAAAACAGTGACATCAGAAAATCCAATTTCGGACCAAATCACTATGTGAAAGTTCATCCGATGATATAGCAATCCTTGTAACATATCCTAGATTGCCCTTTAAAGTTATCATACTGGAATTCTAAAAAGTTAAAAAGCATCACACTTTAGGTCAAACAGACTGTGTTAATGTGTTTTGATGCTTTTGTGCTGACTTTAAACATGTTATGTGCAGCATTAAGTTTCAAATAAACAATATTTGAGAAAAATGACGTAAATGCTATGGAATGCTTTTATTGTTCTTTATTTAATTATCTTTAATTTGTTTTTAAGGACGGAAATATTAGTCCCACTTACTTAACGTGGTATGTCTGTAAAGCTGCTTTAAGATATCAAATACATCAAAATCTCAAAAAACTATATTTTTGGCCAAAAATCATCTTTTTTGGTTCCAAAAGGCCAAAAAAAAATTTGTATTTTTGGAAACAACTTCTTATGAGAAACTATCCATATGAGCAGTGATCTGACATGGTTGCCAGCTGGTAACAAAAAAATGCCCACATAATTTTTTCGAACCACATTTATGATACTTGGTTGGCTGTCTGTAGAGGTTTCAATCAGCGGTAAAGGGTGTCCCAAAAAAGTGGTGCAAACAGATAAACCCGATTTTCAACAACTACTGAAGCTGTGAATTTTATTCTCATGGTGAAAATTGCTTATAATTTGTGTACTTATGAAATTGTTACAATCGCATGAAAATCCGCCCACGCAAACCAGAGATATGAACGATTATTAAAGGCCATCTGTTTTCACCCATTCCAATGGGATTTACACAGTTAAACATCATTTGTCCGGTATGCTGTCGGGTGAGGATTTCCAACACATTGAATGTACTGCTGTATTCATGGCAAACCATTTAAATATTAACAACTAAGGAAGTACAAAACTTAAAAAAAAAAAAAAAAAAATTTTTTAGATTTATTTAAGTGGAACAGGCATTAAGAATAAATAAACGATGCATGATTAAGCCTACTGTCGCATTCTAAAACAATTTATAGCACAAATCAAAAACTTGTGCTTCTGTCTTTTTGTTATGTACGCAGTGTTTTGTTATAAATATAGTAACTAGTGGCACCTTTGTTTGAATGTCATACATGTAGTCACCTTTTTTTTTAGCAAGAACAGAATAAAATAGCTTAGTGACATGAAAGTCCTCTGCTCTGCAGGGTAACTTTTGCCCTGGCTCTTTTTTCCAGACCCAAATGTGTAATGACACAACAGATACGATTTTCTTGAGTTTCTCATCTTGTGAAGGTTTTATAAATAACACAATTGGAGGAACGGCCGTTCATTTTCATTGAACTAATCTAAGGAGATCACACCTGTCAATTTATTTATTATTTTCCCTCTAATTTAACAATTGACTTGATCTTGATCATGCATTTCAGCAACATCCATTGCTTTCTAAAATCTGTCAATGTACAGCATTACTCCTGACAATTCAAATATTTCAACATGTAACCCCTTTACAAATAGGGTATTGCCAGTTAAAGTTTATATTACTAGATATCATTAAGTTATTTGTTCAGATCAGATACAGCACTGCATTAATTTAGGTGCATGTCACCTTTTAAGCATGTTAAGGTTCTTAGGTTATCATTTAGTCAATGCACACGATTGAACCACAAATCTATCTGATGTACCGATAATCACTAACTGTGTAAATCCCATTGGAATGGATGAAAAACAGAGGGTCTTTAATAATCGTTAATATCTCTGGCTTGCATGGGCGGATTGTCATGGGATTTGCACAGTTTATACAAAAGACTATAGTTAATATCCTCCATGAAAATTAGATTCACAGCTTCAGTAGTTTGGAGAAATGGAGTTTATGCTTGCACCACTTTTTTGGGACACCCTGTATAAGGTATTGGCATTGGATGAGGGGGATATGCAGTAGATGGAAATTAAAATTACACCACTAAATAATATTCAATGTTCTAACAGGTGAGTGAATGTTATGACTTTTATAGAAGTCCCAATGATGCAAATGAGATATTACAATTGATTTCGTCATGCGCTGTATGATATTGTGTAGTAGTGCTTGACGGAATAAATGGTAATACCTCATTTGCATCTTGGGACTTCTATATGAAACGTCTACCAAAATTCCGGGGTGAATAGTGGACTTTTATTTCATATATCAATTATTATTCTTTGTATTATATACATTTTTTTTCATTTTATTATTATTATTGTTTTAATGTAGTTGGCTTCCAAAACGGTTATCATATTTATTCTATTTTTATCAATTATGTTTACTATTATTATTATCATATTAGAGCTATATACATTGGTAAAATAGCCTATCAGACGGGCTAACAGCCGCGTCCATTCCCGAATGGCCGGGGCAATTTTCCCAAAACAGACGGGCTATTGGACGTACGAATTATTAAACAGACGGCCTAACAGCCGCGGCCATTCCCGACTAGCCGGGCGATTTTGCCAAAACAGACGGGCTATTGGACGTACGAATTATTAAACCATACGGCCTAACAGCCGCGGCCATTCCCGACTAGCCGGGCGATTTTGCCAAAACAGACGGGCTATTGGACGTACGTACCATTGACCAATGGCAGTCGCTCTTTGAATTAGTGAATGGAAGCAAAAACAGTAAAGTCACCACCATTGTTTCCATGGAAAGAAACCCAAAATCGCAAAGACACCATGGAGACTTTAAAAGTTTAGAATACAAAAATCTCAAAGTTACCACAGATAATAAATCAATATACCCATGGAAAGGGTCATTTAAGAGATTAAGAGAATTACAAGGTAGGCCTATTGTCAGTAGAAGGAATACTAAGAACCGGATGTGCAATCGATATTGAGCCAAGCCTCTGAATGCATTCTAATTTGTATATATCACGTACAAATCCCATGGGGTGAAATAAATTTCGGCACAGCATCGAAACTGCTCAATTTTGGTGGTTTTGATATATGGTACCAATTAAATGCCTGGACAATTGGCTCTGAATGTGGAAAATAATGAGTGATATTATTTAAAGTCCACAAAATTATGAAACTAATAATGTTAGACTTTACACTCAGATTAGACGTAATAAACACGTTATTTTTTTAACATAGGCCTACTAAAGTCTGAGACCAATTGGGTTCAGCTACTGTTAAGCAGTATAACCATTAAGTTAATTATGCTATAATTGAAATGCAATCCACACCATACAGCTCCCGGAATGGTGGCGTCAACTTCAACATAATGTACGGATATTGAAAACAAATCCTGGAAGATTATAAATTATACGAAATTTATTGATGAAAAAGTGTGTCCACGCCATTAGCAGCGGCAAAAGTATAAACACTCAAAAATGATCAGTGTGGTTAGTAATACTCAATTCAACGATTTTTCTTACAATACTCAAAATATGTACATGATTAAGTCTTTAAATTGTCACAAATACCCTTATTTCATTTTGGAAATGTTAAAAACACAATTGTCCATATCAAAAATTGGTAAAAAATACTAATTTTACACTTGCTGCTGTAATTGATTGTTGATGTAATTTTTGATATTTTAAAGTAAACTATAGACGCAATCAGTTAAAGGTGCTTGTTCCGATTTATGTGTATTGTGTTCTCTACTTGATATGAGAGCCTGGCACTTGCACATACACTCCATCAAGTACCGTGGGAAACAAACTTGCGGTTTTGATGGTAGACGCAATAATGCATGTTGCAAAGCCCTATTCAATACTGTGCAAATATTGATGGTTAACCACTAAAACGGCCATTTTTTTTTCCTTTCTATCTGGGGAATGAAACGGATTGAGGGCTCAAATTTCAGACGACAATGAAAAATATGCCTTTCATCGTATCACATCGTTACTACTTCCGGGTAATCAGGGTTCCCAAAGACGATCGAACACGCCATTTATGTTAATAAATAATTCAAAGTTATAACAACAAAGCAATTTGCAAACCAAAGAACACACACAAACAGTAATTTAGTATCTTCATTTTCACTTCAAATTGTGGATACCTCAAAACCCCTCTTATTTGTTCATTAGCAATATATTATTTTGGAAGACAAACAAGATGTGAAGCAAAATGTTCTGCGTAGTATTTGTGGTTAAAATAATATTTATTTCATAAGTAGGGGTCCGGGTTTGATAGGCCTACATGTATATAATTTACTAGATGAATTAACTGCTAATGTATTAAATGAGGATTCAATGTAAACAAGGCACATAGTACCTCAAAAAACCATCTTTTTTTCGTTTTTTTTTTCTTCCTTTTTCTTTTCCCTATATTGGACTAACTTGATAATTTCTTGGAGTACTGCTAAATAAGCACAGTAAAAAACATGGTAAGTAAGGGTGTGGGAGTTTTGAGTACATGTATAAAATTTAAAAGCGTGTACTGAATGACATTTTTTAGGTATACACTCAAGTTAATACTGATTAGTGATAATTACTAAAATTAAAGTCAAAACCAAACCGGGTTTAACCAGTAAATGTCATTGAGTAGATACAGGGAATTATTATTTTTTCATTGTAATTTTGCAAACAAATTATACGAATACGTGTTGACTATAATAGTATAGTAGCAACTTTATTCACATTTTAATAAGGAGACATTTTCCTTTTTAACAGGAACTTTAAATACGAACCTTAAATATTCTTATAATCAATCCGAACGTCAATGTCATTATCAAGCGCTTTAATAGGCTTTTAATGTTTTATAAAATGATTGGACAACGGGTTCTCATATACAAAACAGAAAGATCGCAACTTTTTATTTCAAGATGTCGGAAAAAGCATCTTTATTCATAACACCTGCCAAATGTGGTTAGCGGTCCCGAAGGACTATAATAGGAACCCACCTGTCCACTTATGTGTTAACGATTTAGAATTATGGTCTTAAAAGTAGCTTACATGGATATTGGTGCTTTAATAGGAACTAGCTTGAGAACAGACGCTGGTGTAGAAAAAGAATCGAGTTGGGCAACTTTATTTTTTAAGAAATTTCACAGTCTATGTTCAGTATGTCAATTGCGTTTTGACTTTCATTTTTTTAAATATCTCTTTGCACGACTATTTCAAGGGGAAAAACAAAATACTTTCATATCGGGACATTTTTATTTAACTCACTTCTGTAACACGGAAGCCCCCCGGAATAATTATCTCACATATAAAATTCTGATTTTCACTTTGATCAGCTGTAAAATCTGAACCGATGGTCTGCATTGTCAACAAACAAAAGTAACCATTGAAAGCCTAGCAGAATTTTAATATTGATAAATCACATAATATATGAAGACATATTTCTATTCACCAGACTCGCGGGACGAGGAAAAAGAGAAGTGGGGGGAGGTTGACTAAGTGGGTCGGCTGTATTAAGTAGGGGGGAGACCATAAGTAGGGGAAGAGAATAGGGGGGGACGAGTAGGGGGGGTGGGTTACGGCAGGATGAGGGATGAAAGAGTTAACGGGGGGGCGCAGGATAAGAGAAAGGAATGGAAGGAGGAGGTTTGGGTAAGCAGAGTGAAGAGAGGGGGAAATGGGCGTCAAAAAGTGGGGGTAAACAGGTACAAATGGGGAATGGGGAGAAACAGGTCGAGCCACTAAGGGCGAGAAGGGAAGGGGATCTGAAGACAGGGCACGGGAGGAGAGGTGGGAAAGGCTGGAGGAGTGGGGTTGACGGGTAGGTGGCAAGTAGAGGGGCAAAGCGGGCCGGGATGGGGAGGGGGGAGAAGTAGGCAGGATTGAGATGTTTTAAGAAAGGAGCGAGAAGCGTGAGAGAGCGAGTCAAGGGAGGGCGTGAGCTGTCGGAAATGATAGATGTAGTTTGAGTGTTTAGGAGAATAGAGAGAAGTGATAAGTTGAGTTAAGGGGGTAAGTTGAGATCCGGAGGGATGTTACCGACGGCCGACATGGGATAAAGAGGCGGGTAGGTGAAGGGTGACAAGAATAGGGACGGAGCGAGTCAGTAGATGACGGGATGGGAGAGGTAAGAGGGTATAGTGGAGGGAGTTAGAGATCTATTAGATGAGTGAATAATTATTCGGGAAAGGCGTGGGTAGGTGGTCGGGTAGAGGCCAGGCTGGCAGAGGATAGGGACTCAGAGCGGAGGAAGGAGAAGGGGGGAGAGAGAGGGTGCGGGGGTGGATTGAGTGGGAGGAGGAGGTTGGACGGATGGAGAGGGATTTAGAGGAGCGGCGGGATGCGCGTGGTGGGATGGTTAGAGGTTATTGAGAGTATTCCCCTGTCCTCCCCCTATTCTGTTTCGGTAATAAAAGGCGCAATAAGAGATTTCACATACAAGTTCCCAAAGAAAATCGAAAGCCCTGATTTTTCGCACTGTCAATGCAAAAATAGGCTCTATCACCAATTTCCTCCTGAAAAGAATTAACCTATAAATATTGCTTTGTACAATAGGTCTGACCATCTAATTTCGTATTTGAACATACGAAATCCACCTAGTTTTCTATTGAACTATAGCAAATAAAAATCATCTTTTGTTTTTCATTGTTAAAATACATTTCTGTAGCTAAATTACAAAGTAAAAATCTATATAAACTTATTACAAATGACACATATGGGATGGCCTCAAATCTTCGTTGCACCTTAAGTATGAAGGCGTTTATAATCAGTTGTAGTTTAACAAATCTCTTAAAGGAGATATTCACGTTTTAGCCATACTTCATCCTTTAAATATCGAATTGGGGGTGAGAAGTGGGTATTAGATGTCCCTTTTTTGCATACATCTACTATGGTCTGATTTTTTGTTCCTTTTTCATTTCAACCGACCATCAATAATTTAACTTCTAAAACTAGTGTATTGAGTCCAACCCCCAATTTTCGAACGAATAATGTTCAATTCTACAATACTACCACGCCAAAATAAGTTCTGCGCCTTTTGAACGTAATTTCTTGTGGTATTACTGCCCCAGTTATTGTCATATATAATGAACCGATTTTGACCAAGCCGATTTTTAAAAAGCGACGAGGATTGGAAGACTACCGTGAAACTTTTTCTAAATCGAAAGTCTCCATGTGAGAATGGCAAAAAATGGTAAAGATCCATGGACAGTATTCAGAAATTGAAAAGTGACCATGACATGTCCAATTGTCACAATCAAGCGTAATAAACGGTTAATTATAAACTCTAAGAGAAACCATCAGTGGGCCTTATTTTTGTTAAGTTGTTACCGCGTAACCATAGACCTCCCCAACATCATCAGTTGCGAAACAGTTCGTATAATATCTGAAAGGAATGCCGCATACGAGGCGCATCGTTCCTAATTCCTTAATTAGGTGTAAGAACACTGTTCCAAGTGCTCCGTTTAATTGGGTTTTTTCCGCAATGTAATACTTTTGAATTCCTAAAATGGGAAATTAAAATGACTTGTGTAGAGCCTAATCAGCGTCGAAAATGAAGAGGCGAGTTGGAAGGGTTTGGACTGCTGACCTCATAGCATTTCATATTTTTTTTAATAATTATCCGTAACTCCGTACAAGGAATTCCGCAACTACAATCGTTGGCATCATTCTTAATTTTGGTGTTAAAGTAAAATGTCTCTAACCATTGCTGTTAATGCGCGAATACTTTAGGCAAGGATATAATGCATGAATTCATTAATTTAAATCAATACATTACTCAAATTTTATTGTCTTTCATCCCGATTATTATTTTTACAAATATTTTCTTTTATTTATCCTAAAGATACAGTCAATTGTAAAGTCCAAAATATTCGATATCTCCGAACGCATCCAACATTTTACATGTTTTTGACTTCATATTTGGATTCTACACAACATTTTAACCTAGAAAATATGTTTTTGTTTCACTTTAAAGTACCTTCACATTTTTGCACTTTTGGGCAGTAAACCTAGGTCGAATCTGAAACCATGTCGTATAGGTACTGGGATAAGACATTAAGAGAAAGAAGGCAAGTCACGATTACATAGGAGTATGAACTAAATAGTGAATGTCAAGATTTGTTAAATGATAAGTTTTGTTTTATAAAGACCAATTTAGATTTGCACCATGTTATTAAATGTAATGTTTCTCTTTGAGTGAGATTACATAACAAGACTCTGTCTGGTATCATTAGTGTGAATTTGTTATTGTGTAATGTCATGAATGATGTTAAAATAATTACGTAACATTGTGTAATAAAGTTGATGCCTAAAGAGTGCCGTTTGTAGAGTTGTGTAGGTTGTAAATAAAAAACAAATGACATAATATTAAAACACAATATAAGCCATGGTTCTAAGGATGATAGTGATAGTTGCAGTTGAAAAAGTTGAAATGAATTGAAATTAAAGTGATTAAAATAAAGACAGCAAGGAAATACATAAGTATAAGATAATTGTAACGTGAATTTTCTTGAAGGTTGGTCGATTTTCAGTATACCTATACTACAATCACATACTAATCACTGTGTGAAATAGCTAAGCTTTAATCGAGTCCCTACATACTGAAAAATCACAACTTTGTTATAAAACAAATTCCGGATCCGGGAATTGTTGTTATGCCACAGTATCCGATGCCACGCATATACTATACAAATGTTTACTGCATCAAAACGAAAAAATCCGTTCATCCACAACCTTGGAACTGAGCATTTTTTTTTTTTTTTTTTTTTTAATCTTTCTTTGTTTTTAATAACTCACAAAACATATATTTCCCAATCTCTGAGTCAGGCCTTTAAAGCCCAACTCCCCCCTGGTTTGAATCGGACTTAAAGTTTTCGAAGGAGACGCGAAAAAAGAAACTAATCAAACTGGAACACCAAATTATACTACAGATACATACATACATACGTACATGCGCACCCTTAGAAGAGGCGTACTATGACACATGTCATATACAACCTTGAAAAAAATCACTCAATCAATCAATCAATTTATTTCACTATTGCAAGCAAGAGCAACGATACAAGTTTAGATTGTTATAAGCATGGGATACGTTACAAGCATAGCGTGCGTTAAACAAACAGAGCAGAGCTCGAAATAATGGTCACCCAAAAAATAACATAAGATAACAAGGAAATTTACTTAGAACTGAAAATACGGCTGAACAAAACAGGACTAAAGGACACAGATGGGACAAAAAGTGCAGGACAAAAGGACAAAACAGGTGGGACATGGACACTGGCAGCCACTGAATGAAAATTGAGGGGAGGAAAAAAGCAGGAAAAAAAACAGTTAGTAATGGCAATGATATCAGCTTATACTTTGATTTGAAAAGAGTGAATAGATCTAGCGGTCACGAATGTTTTGGGGGGGATGAGTTCCATAATCAAAAATGGTCCTTGCGTTTTACTGGTGTTTCTTGCGAGATCGGTGTGAAAAACAGATGGTCTATAATTTTAAGGATTGTCCATGCTTCCATATCATGGAGGTATTTGTTTTGATGAGTTAGTTAGAGAAAATTTCGGGTAATAAATGTTTTTATATTGTAATTAAAAAGCGAAACCTGAAAGTTTATGCAATCCTGAACAGTGAGTGGTTTGTAGTCAGCAAATTAAAGGATGGGTTTAGTGCTAAAAAGGGGGGGAACGGGGAAATTTTAAAAATGCAGAATTGATTGCCTTTTACTAATATGGATGGTGTTCAAAAAGAATTATTTAAATCTCCCCAGATTATATTACAGTCCATAATTGATGTAGTTACAAGACTATTGTAAAGTGTAAAAAATTGTGTTAGAAGGAAGAACACCTTTAAGGCGATTACAAAATTCCTGTATATTTTGAGACAAATTGGAATATAAGTTTGTGTTGGCTTCCAGGTGAGCACATTCATCTATTGTGACACCAAGAAATTTGTGTGATGAACACGTGAAATACTGTGTTGGTATAGAAATTCGCCCCCAATTGGGAAATTCACGCTTATCAGACTTGTTTTGTACATCATATAGTTGGTTTTATTGAAGTTCAGTGACCAACTTATGAGCTAAACCAAGTGGACACGTGAATAAGTTCATGTTGATTTTGTTTGACTAGAGCTCTAAAGTCTTTGTGTGATGCTAGTAAGTTTGTATCATCCGCAAAATATGTAG